>JAIUJM010000818.1:0-12165 GCA_026262225.1 Inosperma sp. D86 | reverse complement strand
ACAACTGATAAGTAAACTCTAAGTGAAGTATCTAAAGTCGTGCTCACCTCAGTACTTGTAATAAGAACTGAGGTGACACGGTACATCACATCCATAGCTATATACAGTGTGACTTCCTGGGAAGTCATGCTCCTGCTTCGCCAAAGTGTCACACTTTTGACCAGGCACAGGTTTGCTATATTTAACATCCTCTTTGTTTTCATTTGTTTCCTCCTCTGATCCATCTTCTGAATTGCTGGTATCACCAACACTGGCAGTTTCAGCATCTTCTGGCATGTGGCTCTGGCTTTGTAAATCTGACAACATTTTCTTTGCTTTTTTGAACTTCTGTTTGGGTTCTTCATCACCATCGGAACTGTCTTCAATATCTGGTGTTCGAAGAGAGGCCATACATTTTTGTGGAATTGACTTCTCATCATCAGAGTCAAGAATTCGAGTGGATTTTTTTGGCTAAGTGGAAAGTGAGTAATACGGTTACTGAATATCACAATATTCATATGCTCACCTTCTTGTGCTTTTGTATACTTGTTAGTTCATTTTCAGACTCGGAGGTGTCCACTACTAGTAAATTTCTTTTCTGGATAGAATGTGAGTAGTCCCAAAGGTAGAATTATAACATTCATATGTTCACCATTGGTAGATCACATCTTCCAGACCTGGAGTCCAAGCTTTGTCCAGGCTGACATATTTAAGTGGAATTTCTGTGCTGTTACTAAGCAGCCAGTGAGTACCATAATCTACATCAAATTTCAAGAACATGATTCACCCTAATGCTTGGTAGGACATCCTGCTCAAATTCATTCTGGAATTCTCGCTTAGGAAAATCTTTTTTGGATCTCTCAAGCTCAGTCAGCAAATTTAGCCAGACTATTTCATTGGCATCCTTTAGTGTCCCATCGTCACGGCACGCATCACCAACAGACTTTGTTGGATTCATAAGGTGGATTTTTCTCTGCTCATTGGTGTATGGAAACTCATTGGATACCTTTTTGCTAGAGCCTTGTGGCACCTTTGGAGGCCCTGTCAGGAGAATGTCAGTAATTCAATTTGTTTGTGCCACAGTAAGTAAGAGTACCTTTGTTCCGCTTCTGTAATTCCTTTAACGCAGACACAGAATAATGATGCCCCTGTACATGCTTCAATGGGTGAGGCCTTTGTGGCCCTTTGATAATTAGAGCTAAGTCTGACTGGTCATGTTCATGACCCATATTGCACTTGGAAGACAATGGTTCCGTTTTTTTATTTGGTTATGGAATGGAGTGGCTGAGCTTGAATTCTTTAATTTAGTTGATACCCTTGTTTTTATTGTAACCATTCTATTACTAGTATACTACAACACAGACCAAAAAATTATAAGCCCAGTTGATACCAGATGAGCCATTTTTTTGATTTTAGATAGGGTCGGACTGGGCCAACTCTGGGCCAACCCCAAGGGCCTCTTTCAGAATGGGTTAGGCCGGATTGACCCTCAGGCCAACCAGGCCAGGCCCTGCCCATGGACAGTGTATTTCACCATATTTAGGCAGCAAATGGGCCCCTCTCGCAACATCAGTAAATCCTGGTTTGGGGACCCTGAAAACCCCTTCTATAGGCTGCTATGGTCTTCTATATAGTGCTATATAACAGGCCATAGCACCATAACAGGGATTACTGGCTATGTAGCCAAGAACCCTTGCTATAGTGCTATGGCATATTATGTAGTACTACATAACATGCCATAGTGCCCTATAGCAAGGGGTTTTGGGGTCCTCAAACCAGGATTTACTGATGAATGCTCTTCAAAGGGATGACTTGAACCGGTTGACCCTCCTCAGGTTTCACAGCCCACATTCCAGTATTGAGATTGCGGTGTTCTAAAACAGGCTCAAACTAGCTTACAAGAGCACACTGTAGATCTTTGTTGCTATAATAATCTGTGAAGGAAAACAGAAGACAAATCCAGGCAATGAGCATGCCTTGTATTCCAGGCTGATCTTTATCCACTACAACGAAGATGGTATCATGCCAAGCATGACCATACCACAAAGGAATGGACCGAATACACTGGTGATACATCCCACAAGGGCCACAAAGATCACTTGGGGCATAAAAATGGCTGACAGCCAAGTGGTAAACATGAATCTTGCTGGAAAAATTGACACACGCTTTGACATCATCAGGAACTTCACAAGTGGGATGCCAGAGAAACTTTTGGAACTCAGAGGAAAAGTTGGGCTCATGAATGTATTCAGCCAACTTGTTAGTACTACAGGCTTTAGAACTATTTATGTAAATACAAACAATGTGGAACAAACAATTAGAAGTGCACAATGCAAGTACAAACAATGAAACAAAGGAATAATACTATAAGACACAATAGGAACAATGTATGTAACAGATGCATGTTTTCAGAATATGGAATTGCTGCCTCCTCAAGATGCTTGTGGCTCAATCTCTGCTTCTTTAAGCATGCATCAACATTTTTCTGAAGGTTGCTAGTACCATCACCTGTTTTCATCTGTGAATGAGTTGAAAGAACAAGGGAAAGAAACAACACAATGAATTCATAGGTAGTACCTACCTACCAAATGTAGACTACCACTATCTATACCAGGCTAAGTGAGAAATAGAACACGAAGTGCAATGAGAATCCCAAAACACGCTTGTGCTTGGCATGGTCCTGAACATTCTAGACTTTTGTGTTCAGTTTGCTTGGCATTTCCTATTCAACACTCCTCAAACCAACACAAACTGGAACCACCTGAATCTTGACACATGCTGGCCCCTTCTGATTCTTTGTGATTGGTGGCTGTAACATCCCAAAAATAGCCATGTTGATCAACACAACATCAGACTCATCTGACAACCACAACTTGACAATGGTTCCTCCATCCCACTCGTAATCTGGGGGCCTGCCATTGGTTCCAACCATCAAAAAGGTAAGTCCAGCACCCTTCTGTACATCCAGAACATTCTTCTGACCCCTCATGCAACTCTCTACAGCCAACAATGATCAAAAAACAAATTCACCAAAAAACAATTGACAAAGGACATTCCCCTCGACTGAAATTGCAACAAAACTCAAAAAAATCCATTCAACCACCCTTGCATTGACCTTCTGCAGCTCCGCACTAATGATTTTCAAACCAGTAATGATGTTGGCATAGAACACAGGGACAATAGGGAAGTCCCTTGTTTCACTCAATTTTTCCTTCTCCCTCTCAAAATGAGGGACTGACAAATGATTTTCATAGGTCTCCTGACCTTTCTCAGGCTTCTCAAAGCCCTCAGTGAATCCATTTTCCTCAATAAAGCATTTCTCATGCATGTGTGCACCAGGATCTTCTGTTTCAGCACTTTATAAGATGATGGCGTGGTTGCGCCATTCCATCGTCACATTAATCCAGGGGTTGTCTCACATGTCAAGCTTCAGCTCCATATCACCACACTCTCCCTCATGATTTGCAAATATGGGCACCAGCATCTCAACTTGACACAGCCCAAATGGAGTTTTCAACCCCACTTCATCTTCAAAAGCATTGCAAATAGCCTCATTGAGACTGATGAATGTCAAGTCTCCTGGCACAGCTTCAACACAGGCACAACTACCTGTCACAACTGCATCTGCCATGATAATGGCATCACCCAACGTCTCACTGCTGAAATCTTCGACTGACATGTCTCCTGAGCTGCCCACTTCACCAACTAACTCTTCTTCACCCTCCATAACTTTATAAAACCAATCCTGATCTTGGGATTCTTTGACAATGGAGGCAACAGCCTTATCAAACCAATCTGGCCCTCCACAGTCAACCTTCCCAAAAACACACATAATCCTATTTCTGTCATCAGAAATTGGCGAACTTGGCAACTGGCCCCTCAAATCGATTGAATTGACATTGATTTCCTCAGCAATCCATGCCTCTCTGCATTCCAAATCTGACTCTGCAGCTGCTGCAGCCTTCAGATCCCCCTCTTTCAACTTCAACTTTGACTTTTCATCACAGGCCTCTTCCATCCCTGGACACTCATGTCGACAGTGTCCTTTTTTTCCACATCCTCAACAGGTGATATGAGACTTATCCCTGCCCTTTCTGGACTTCAATGAACCAGCCTGGGCTGCTGCAGCCAAGGTTTCTTTGAATCGTCCTTTGAGTCCTTTTCTTTTTTGGAAACACATCAACGTGTCAATTGCATCTGCTGACAATCAGCTTCCTCTATCAACAGGGTCATCAAGACATTAGGATCAATCATTTTTGATGGTGCGAACATCCTTGTGGCTGCCAACTGAGCCGATATGAAAGGGAGTGATGAAATGATAGTGGACAGGTAATCTTTGTTATCAATAACAACTTCCACTTGCACTAACTCCTCCTTTTTTACTCACAGCCCCTTCAGGAACTCCATTTGCACATACGCCCCTTTTTCTGTATACTCCTTAACAACAGCCTCCCATCATTCCTGAACTGAAGACTTGATATGAATCTTTATCAACATTGAATTGGGCAACTTCTGGATAAGCAATGACTTAGCCAATCATTCATCTTTTTCCCACTGAGTTTTTGCAGCAGTTTCTTTAGCCGTTGCAGGGCTATCCTGGAGCAGGACTAGACCTATCAAAATGGCCCCAAAAACTCTTCACCTCCACAGTATCTTGGAAATGCATGAGAAAAATAGCCCAGTTAGCCCCAAATGCCTCTAGCTTAGGCACTGATGCTGGTAACGTATCAGTAGTCACAGTAGCCATTGTAGTACACAAATAAAACACAAGAAAGGACAGACACAGCAAAAGAACTTCAATAAACACAGGACGTGGGGCCTATAACCTGAAAGAACAAGAGAAAGGAATGACACAATGAATTCGTAGGTAGTACCTACATATATACACCTACCAAATGTAGACTACCACTATCTATACTAGGCTAAGTGAGAAATAGAACACAAAGCACAATGAGAATTCTGAAGCACACTTGCACTTGGCACGGTCCCAAATGTTCTAGACTTTTGTGTTCAGTTTACTTGGCATTTCCTATTCCAATATAAGTACAGAGTTCTGGATGGAACTGAGGATGTGTCTTACAGATAAAACATGGTCAATTGACAGTTTTTGACCTGTTGGTGGATGGTGAATGTGCCGCAGAGTAACATTAAAGTGGTTATAAACATCGGAACACCAGGTAGTCTGAGCAGCACCTTTAAATAATTAATATAAACTAAATAATTAATTGATACTAATTTTATTACACGCCAATAATATCTTCATCTTTCATATCCCAAACCTGAAGATCTGTTGATCTATTAATCAGAGTTGTAGCTGAAACCACTTTGGCATGCTTCTTGATTGGAGAAGCAATGACTGGAGCAGTGTGTTTCTTGAAAGTAGCAGAAGCAGTCAGCCTGTGCAGCTAGAATTTTATATTATCCTAGGGAAATATCCCTAAGTACCTGATGCATCACAGCCTTTTTTTTCTTCTAGGGAAATTTCCAGGCTAGAATATTTGCATAAGGGAAATTTCCCTAAGGTGATATAAATAGTGCTATAATAGGTATTATTAGATAGGTATTGTCGTTGTGATTCTAAACATATCAGTTGCATCATGTGAATCTAAATATAGCCTGAGAAAACCACAAAATATAGAAGTATTAGGGGTTTATTTTGGGATGGAAAAAAAAAGTTACCAAATATAGATGTAACCTATACCGTTGGATAGCCTTTGATGAGGAGGTTCTAAATATAGTATTTTCATACTCTAATTTTAGATATAGCATGAGAAATTTGCAAAATACTATATGATAAATATGAATTTAGTATTTTTAAAACTTCTGTTAAATTACCAAATATAGTTCAACTTATAAATTAAATTATAAATGAAGCAAAGGTACTATCATTGCCATTAAATCTATATTTAGTATTTGTTTTGATTTGAGGCCAGAAAATCAAAGTATCAAGAGCTAACAATGACAAAAAGGCAAATAAAAAGTCACATGATCATGAAATCTATATTTAGTCTGCATTAGTATTTTCCAATTTTCTCATGCTATATTTAAAATTAGAGCATGAAAATACTATATTTAGAATCTCTTCATCAAGGGCTATCCAACGGTATAGGTTACATCTATATTTGGTAACTTTTTTTTTCCCATCCCAAAATAAACCCCTAGCACTTCTATGTTTTGTGGTTTTCTCAGGCTATATTTAGGTTCACATGATGTAACTGATATATTTAGAATTACAACGACAATACCTATCTAATGGTATCTATTATGGCATTTATATCACCTTAGGGAAATTTCCCTTATGCAAATATTCTAGTTTGGAAATTTCCCTAGAGGGAAAAAAAGAGCTGTGATGCATCGGATACTTAGGCATATTTCCCTAGGGTAATATAAAATAGTAGCTGTAGGTAGTGACATGTGGTCATATATCTGTTAAAGCCAGAAGAGCTATTGAAAGAATTCTCAAACAAATTCTGAGCAGCTCAGATTGCAATGTACTACCAGGAATTCAATGGGAAAATGGGTGTGACTGAAGAGCGATGGAAGGAGTTGATAAAAATCTGTATGCCAGCAGGCAAATCCAAAGCACTGCTGGCACATGACTATTTATTCACAGGAGAAACCAGAAGAGAAAACTGATTTCTCCAGTTTAAGTTTATCCTCAGCATAAATTCATTGTGTAAACCTTGAAACTTTCCTTATAAGATAAAACACATGGTATTTAATCAATAGTTTTCCCTTTAGGGTGTGTTCGGCGTCAGAAAGCTGGCTGGCTGCCAGCTTCTGATGCCAGCTGCCAGTAGTCAGGTGATGTTACACTTACGGCCCGTTTATGTCATGGCTGTCAACAAGCTGCTGAAACAATTTAGGAAGGCTGCCAACAACAATTACAATTTAAGATATTAAAGCAATTTCAAGGTTCTTATAAATTGTGGGAGGACATAATGTATCTATATGTCGTAAATAGATGTCTAAAATGTGTTTTATCACTCTGAAAGCAAGGGCAGACAAAGGGACATGATGTTATGTCAAATTTTTCAATTGGCTGAGCTTCTGAATTTGTTTTAGCAGCCTTCTAAATCCAGGTTTAGAAGTTTTAGTTGACGACAGGCCGAGATCGCTATATCACCTGACTACTAGCAGCTGGCATCAGCAGCTGGCAGCTAGCCAGCTTTCTGATGCTGAACGCACCCTTACAATTTCGTAAACTAATACAATTGGTTTTCCCATCTGGTTTCCACCATGAACAAATAGTTACATGCTAGCAGTGAAGAGAACTCAGACATGTTGATATGCTTGAAGCTGATCTCTCCATTCTTGACAACCACCATGCCTTTGTTTTCGATTTTTGTAGTCTTTAGTGCTTGAAGGTCCAGTCACTGTGACTGGAAATTAACCGGAACTGAACCGGACTGTAACCAATTGTACCTGGACCATCAGTCACGGTTACAGCCTTTTTGATAGGCAATCGGTCATGGTTACAACTAATTTGATGGTTACATGTAACTGATACAAAACTGGTTATGACCGGTTATAATAGGTCAAATTTCATAAATGGATAAAATAAAATATATAATGAATTTACAGATTATCTGAGTCAAATCTGAGTAATATTTGAGTATTATTTACAACATTTTTGATATGATCAAGTGGTCATCAGGTATGTGACATATGTCACACTGTTGATCATCAACCCACTACCACCACCTACACCCAGCAACTGCCGCCACACATTGAACGTGATGAAAATGAACAAGGACATGTAGGAAATGGGTGGGGAATAGATGGTGAGTGGGTGTGCTTCACCCACTCCTAAAAAAGGTACGTCGCAAAGACTTTATTAAATATTCTAAACTAACAAACAAAATAGTTAGATGTTTAAACACAACGAGGAGGGTTTTTGACACCCTCCTCATTGCTGACTGCCTCCAACTATTAGCACCCATCCCTCCCTCACCCACTCCCCACATGCCAATACCGCCCATCCCCTCCCTCGCTTGAAATGCAAGACAGAGGGGATATTCTGATTTTTATCGTCGTGTTGGGGTGGTTTTCCCACCTCGTCATGTCGATTTCAACATTATCGACATGTCAGAGTGGGAAAACCCACCTTGTTATGTCGATCTCAATGTTATTGATGTGTCGAGTGGGTTTCCCCATCCCGACATGTCAATTTCAACATTATCGACGTTTCAGAGTGGAGAAACCCATCTTGTCACGCTGATTTCGATGTTATCAATGTGTTGGAGTAGGGAAACCCACCTCATCATGTCGATTTCGACATTATTGACAAGTCGGGGGGGGCAACCCATCCAGACACGTCAATTTGACCTTAATCGATGTGTCAGGGTGGGTTTTCCCATCTCGTCACGTCAATTTCAACATTATTGATGTGTCAGGGTGGGAAAACCCACCTTGTCACATTGATTTCGATGTCCCGCAACCCCTCTCTGACTTGAAATGCAAGATGGGAGGGGTTTTCTTTACTTGCTGTAGTAGATATTGCCCTCTTCTGCAAGGGGAGGAATTACATATATTAATAATTTCATATACATATATATGATAAAAACCGGTTTGTGACCAGTTTTTTTAGACAACCAAACCTGACTGAACCAGTTGCTGCCAGTTCAGTCAGGTTTTTTTCATTTTCATAGTTAGTGATAACCAGTTGCGGTCTCGGTTACACCAAAAACGTGAAAAAAAACCAGACCAGACCAGACCTTCAAGCACTAGTAGTCCTGTGAAATCTCACTCTGTTACAACTGTGGTGATAGAGTAGTGCTGACAGAGTGACAGAGACAGAAGATGGAGATGGAAATTAGGACAGCCCTCAAGCTATTGACTTGAGGCTTGTGGATCACTAGTCCTATCAGAGATGGGAGCCTGAGTGGGATGCTTAGGCAGAGGCGGAGATGGGAGATAAGCGCAGAGCACTTAAACAGGTGGAAATGTGATAGAGAGAAGAACTATGATATTCTGACTGCCTGTCACTGATGTGATGCAGCAGTATTTATCTAAGATACAAACAATAAAGTAACTACAATATGCAGGGTTGCAGGACAAAGGTACAGTAAGGAATAATGTAACGGATGGGAACAATGACATAATGATAAACAGAACAATAACATAATAAGAAGACAGACAGTGGGAATAGAAGAACAATGACATAATAAGAAGAATGATGTGTATCTGACAGTATGGCCTGTGCTGCTTCTATGGGAACACAGAGTGGTACTTGTGCCTACAGAATGTGTGTCCCATGGGACTATGATGTAACGGCACATTACAGTACCTCCCTCTTAAGGCCGAGCTTACGAGGACTAACAGCACGATGAGATCTTGTTGATAGAACAAGCTTACGACCCGTCGCTACGCAACGGCAGGCTCGCTTCGCTCACCTACCTGCTTCACTCCGTGTCTTCAGCTTGCCGGGGGCTGCGCCCCCTGGACCCCTGCTACCTCAGACTGCTCCGCTTCGCTTCGCAGTCTTCGGTAGTCTACTATACAAATCTAATTAATTGAACTATATATATATGAATGTCCTTTCTAAGTATATTTTCAAAACTGCTCAGAAAAATTCAATTAATTACACACATTTGCAAATATAATGCCACTTATGTGCCAGTGATTAAATTCAAATGAATATTTACACTCTGTTAAAAAAATGCATGTTCATTACAACATGTAAAATAGTACTTCTAATAATTTATCACACTCTTGGATGAATGAATATTAAAGGAATCTGAGGAGATATGAGCCAAATCTATTATATTTAAATTAAAAGTGAGTGCTTATTGCAAATAATTGTACAGTATCTCAGATCACTGTCATATACTACTGTATAATTTCAATTCATTTAGCCATTATGTGTTACATCCAATTTTTTTTTGACCCTGGATTTAATTTTTTCTCAAATTTTCTGATTTTCTGAGATTTTTCAAAAACATGGAAAAGTCACATGCTTGGTCACATATTGACTAAATAGATCAAAATTGTACAATACTGTACCATTTTGAATAATTCAACTGTCTCCACTGGTTTTGGCTGAAATCAGTCATCTGTTCCCTGTTTCCCCTTGTTTTGATCCTGTTTTGGACAGCTCAGAGCAGACAGACATTACAAAATTTCCAAATTTGAATTTAATTACTATCATACATATATAGCAGGTGGCCAAATGCAAAATTTCATCCATGTTGTCTCCTGTCCTTTCCTGGCCAAATTATTTGAAATAGTATAATATATTACACATTCAGTTTCTTGCTTAGTTCTGCTTTCACTGCACACTCTGCAAAGCACTCTGTTAAGCAAATTTCTACTACTGTACTAAACCGACCAAGTGTTCAGTCACATATCACAGCACCCTCCGAACTAAACACTTTTTAACCTTTATTATAGTCACATCAAACCTTGAATAGGGTGACAAATTGTCCAAAAAAAGCAATTATTACTCCAGAGTGCCACTGCATGGCTAAAAGAACATGAATTTGCATAAAATAGAGTATATAACACAATTTAGGCTCAGAATAACTTCCTTTGAGGTGGAGGCCATTGTGACACTGAGAATCTTGAGCTGAAGCAGGTGTGTCAAACTTTACAGTTCTCATTGATGTCACACCCATTAAGACTCTGAACAGTTGTTCTATCTGTTTGAAGACGTCACACATCACATGGGCCAAACAGTTGGTCAGTTCAGTACAGTACTCCACTCTGCTTTCCTGTGCTCTGCTTTACCTATATTTAGCAAGATCAAGCTTATACATTGTTTTTAATGTGCTCTTAGATATCGTTCCTTGTTCTATTATTTGTACTTGCATTGTGCTCCTTTTCATTATTGTTTCACATTGTTAGTATTTACTTAAATAGTTTTAAAGCCTGCAGTACTGTACAATTTCGATCTACTGTACCATTTGAATCACATCGGCCATTCCCTGTTCTCAGGCCTCTGGTTTTGGCCAAAATTAGTTACCTGTCCCCTGTCCCCTACCATTTTTGATCTCATTTTAACCTATCTGAGGCGGTCCAACATTATGAAATTACTAAATATGGATTAAATAACTGCTATATATAGAAGGTGGCTGAATACAAAACTTTGTTCACGCTGTCTCCTGTTCTCCCTCCCTGGCTGATGTGATTTAAATAGTACAGTATTCAGCCAACATGTGACTTTTCTATGTTTTTGAAAAATCTCAGAAAATCAGAAAAATTGGGAAAAAATTTAAGCCCAGAGCAAAAAAGAAGGGTCTAATGTGTAACAGCCAAATAGATCGAAATTGTATAGTAACTTGCCTTGAAAATTAACATTGTCTGTGTTTTCATATCTGGCCTTCCATTTCTTGATCAGATCACTTCTGAAATTGGTTTACAATATACTAAAGCTAAGCCCTTCTGTCCTTTGGCCTTATATAGTTTGCAACAGTCATATACTGGATTGTTTTGAATAGTTCAGCTATTTTCCACTTCTGTTTCTTGTATTTTTATTCTCTTTTAGTTATCTGAGATTGTTTTCACATTTCCATAAGATACTATATATTCTATAATTGCCTCTGGATTAGTTTACAGATCTATTATTCTGCTATCCAAAATAGAAGACTGAAAACTATAACACTGTACTATTTTGATTAATACAGTGGTTTGGTGTCCCACCTGATTTTATTTATACTGGATTTAATTTTTTTATCTCAGATTTTCTGAAATTTTTTAAAAATATAAGAAAGTTACATATGGTCTCATAAACAAATAATGTGTTGTGGATAACACCATAATATTATATAACTGAATTAAGTACAGCAATAATCAGAAAATCTTATACCAATATTTTGTTCTTTTATTTTTCTGAATTTATTGTAATTTTTTCTGGATTTATTGTGATTTTTCTGGATTTATTGTGATTTTTCTGAATTTAATTTGATTTTTCTGAATTTATTGTGATTTTTCTGGATTTATTGTGATTTTTCTGGACTTATTGTGATTTTTCTGGATTTAATTTGATTTTTCTGGATTTATTGTGATTTTTCTGGATTTAATTTGATTTTTCTGGATTTAATTTGATTTTTATGAATTTGTTTTGATTTTTCTCAACATTTTCTTAGAAGTGTATGAGTTTATTTGTTTCAGAGGCCACAGCCATCAGGAGTTTCCATTTTTGTGTTGTCTTAAGAGAGCAAATGTGATTATATAACTATATTACAT
>JAIUJM010000817.1:0-12170 GCA_026262225.1 Inosperma sp. D86 | reverse complement strand
AGGTCGTCAACTGGGTGCGAGCCTGTGACTTGCGATCCCTCGAGTTTGCGCTACGTGATAACATTTATGACATTGGCCAGTTTTCAAGGCTTCTCTCCATGTGTTCAAACACATTAACAACCCTGACGTTGTCTCTCGAGAATCATTGTAAGTCATCTTGTCATTTCCTTCAGGACTACGAATAACTGTCGTCTAACAGTTGCGACCTATTACGAGGCGATGGACTCCTTAAAAATTGACACACTGTCATCCACACCTATGCCCCTCTCCCTTTCGTCCCTCGCCTGTCTAGAGAAACTTACTATCAGCTCCAACATAGTAACTTACTTCCCGATCGGCGACTTGAGGTGTCCTTCAGACATATATGGTTTCGACTCTTCCATATCCGCAATTTCACAACTCCTCAAGACTGCACCACCTCTTCAACATCTCACACTTGCCTTTGATTTCCACATCAATAACAATCTTTCCTTACCTTCTGACGCTGGCGCCCTCTGGTCTCCTCTTATCTCTCTCATATCCGAATCTCCATCTCCTTGCACCACTTTCTGCCTCAAGACGACAACGGTCCCAGCCTTCCGGGCTATCGCCTTGGAAAGGGTACACGCATCGCTCGTCTCCTGCCCAGATCTGATGGAGATGGTAAAACGACGCGGCGTCATCATCGTAATGGATGTACCACGAGTCCAGGAATCATCAACTCAGGACAAACGCACTCCGCTCATATCTTCCAGTAATGTTAACGACAACAAGGCCAAGACATCTAGCGAGTGGTTGTCTAGATTGTTGTGGCCCTTTGGTAATAAATCTGCCTGACTGGCGGAATAGGGTCTTCGCCAGCAAGTCTTCTCTCCTCCGCGGATCGAATTGAAGGCGCCATGCTCGTTGCATCACTTGAAGGCGGCCCCACAGTAACCGTGTTGTTGGTGGAAGTCATCACGAGTTCCACGGTCAGAGAAGATCCTTCTTTCTGCCTCAAGACCACAGAGTTCCCTGCCTTCCGGGCTATCGATTTGGTTACACGCATCGCTCATCTCCTGCCCAGGTCAGGTGGAGATCGTAGAGCGACGTGCCCTCATCATCATGCACCCAGTACCATGAGTGCAGGAATCATCAACTCAGGACAAACGCACTCTGCCTACAAATTCCAATAAATGTTAATGAAAACACGGCCAAGACATCTAGCAAGTCGTCTAAATTGTGGCTTGGCCCTGACTGGTGTGCCAGTAGGCTCTTCGCCAGCATGTCTGATCTCCTCTGTAAATCAAATTGGATGTGCCATCCTCCTTGCGCCATTGGAAGGTGGTCCCATGGTAACCGTGTTGTTGGTGGAAGTCATCAGGCGGTCGAAAATCTTATGGAATGGACGCCTTCTTATCAACCTATCATGTTGGTTGAACTTCCTATATTGACTAGCGTTCATAACCCACAATGGCCTGTTTTTAGATGGAGAATCTCGGGCATGAACTTGGGAAGATGTTGTATTCCTAGATTAGATCCGACTCACTATACCACCACATCATTGAATGATAGACACTTCTCCTGACGACGTACCAGGTGAACTACATTGCTATATGTAGTGTGAAAATTAGAACATTATTACTTTGGCCTCTTCCAACACGATCGAAATGTCAATATCTTTTACAAAATTTCGAGGCCAAATTCTCTGATAAATTACAACCTCATGCTGCTTCAAGCACCTTTCTTTATTCAGGGTGACTTTCATGACATCTCGCTCGGGCGCTAAAATGCTTATATAGGATGGGAAATGATATGATCATATAGTTAGTGTTCATCATAATGCTGGTATGTCATTTGGGGAAGCTTCCTCCAACTCTGTCGAAAACAAGCCAGAAACAAAGTGTGCTTTAGCAATCTCCTCACTCTTGAATACCGAGCTCATTCCATATTCTGCTTTAAGTTTGGTATGCAAAGATGGAAAGTTCCAGAAGAGGATTTCATCCACCACTCGCACCGCTGAATCCAGTGCCCCAGCAACCCATGCATGGTGAGCACTAGCCACCTCACCAGCGAAATGGAAGCGGCCGTGAGCGGCAGGCTGCACAATATCTGCAAAAAATGTACTGAATTGCCCGGGTGCGAAATGAGCAAAGGCACCCATGGTGTATGGGTTGTGATACCAATCGAATGCATGACAGTCCAGCGTCTCCTCCCGAAGCATATTCACGTCCACGTCGTGCAGTACAGCAAGGTCTTCATAGATCTGGTCAAGGAGGACCTCCTCTGACCACGGTGGTTTGCGATTTGGGTCAAGCTGTTCAGACCAGTCAGGGTTCTGGATGAGGGCACCGAATCGGAAAGCGTCTTGATGCCTAAGTGGAATAGTCAGCTCGGCATTGTGCGCATGGAAAAACTGCACACTAATTGTATGTTACCATCAGTACACCAGGGCCTTCTTCTCCCAACTCATAGCTAGGGTATACCACGACTCGGCTTTGCCTGTCCGTAGAGCTAAAACCTCCGAACTGTTTTATACCATCCTGCTCCCACCACCGCCTTTTGAACTTGACCCCAACTTTGACTGCTGGGCCGTAATTGAAGCTGCGGATAGCCTGACGTTGCTTATAAGTCATCGCAAGTTTTTCAGTGTTGATGGTGCGGAGAGCACCAAATGGGACGGTCGAAACAACATGAGGGAAGTATTCGTCCCCCTTGCCCGAAACACTAACCTTCAACAAAGGGAAATCGGCGATGTCGGGGATAGACTCTGATTCAACAACCGTGACACGGTGTTGGTAAGACGGCTTGGTGGCCAAGCTGTTGAGCATCGCCTCGATTAAAACTCGGCTGCCGCCTTCGAGGCACCACCATTTAACATTCTTTGTAGGATCGTTGAATTCGAGAGAGTCAAGGATGGCCCGGAGATTAACTTAAGTGTAACGTGAACCCGGTGGCCAAAGATATATTTACCTCCGAGAAAGCACGATCAAAGCCACCTGTCCCACTGTTCCTACTCTCCATCCAATAAATGACGGATAACGGGTAGTTCAACTCTCGCGCCAAGTAGGACCTCGTTGAAGCCCAGTCATACTTCATAAGCTCTTCCCATCCTTTGTCGAAGTCTTCAATGAGAGTTTTTCATTTACCCCGAAGACTTTATTGCCGCCTAAATCAACGTATTCCTTATACAAATATTCTTCGGGTACCTGATATCCAGTGAGTCAAGAGAAAAAGAAACGGAATAGAAAACAAACAATTTCGTCGTCGAAGTGATCACCCTTACCAGCAACCTGCATTGCTGTTAACTTGATATCTGCACAAGTTTCATGAGCCCTCATCAAGACTAACCGATGCACAGTTCAGCACTCACTGTTAAAGTAACGGATGTTTTCTTCTCGTGAAAAGATATATTCGATCACGCTGTTTGACAGACCAAGCTCCTTGAATGTCCGCTTGTTCGCATCGTCGTCTGGAAATCGCATGGCGCCAACATCATAATAGTCATGATTTCCCTGAGGACTCCCTGGAGACGAGGGGAATTGGTACGTAAATATACGGCCGCCAGGTCGGTCACTCGCCTCAAGATCTTGTATGGGATACCCATGGCTTGCAGAAGCTTGGCGGTACGCAGACCTGCAACGCCAGCGCCAATGATGGCAACGCAGTACCACGATGGGAGTACGGGCTGCTTGATAGGCAGGTCGGGAGGCATGAATGGTGGGGTCAGTGGAATCAAGCTCTTTAAGCTTCTTGTTGACAAAATACTGCGCGACTTTGGAGCGTATCGTTGAACCGTCTGGCATAGCGTTTGTGGAATGTCACCATTTCGGAGTGGCATCGATAAATAAGCGTGGCAGGCTATTGGTGGGCTGCAATAGGCAAGCGACAGCCCCATGGTGCCGGTCGTTCGTTCGCTGAGATGCGACCCCCAAAAAAGCTATACTATAGAACTCCTAAGTAATGCCTCGCAGTCAGGTTCAGCCCGGGTGTCATGTCTCTTCACAACCTCCCCGTTCTCTTGTGCCAGAAAGTTTCGATTTACGCCCGCTGCAGAAACGTCTTGCAAAGGAAATCCAGTTGAAGCAGATGGCAATAGGATGGCTGTGGTGTGTTGTTCAAACGAGTCTGTAGCCGATAGATTGGCTGTGAGAGACCGTGACGGGTGTTGGGCAAAGGAGATCTCCCAATTGCACACCATCTGACTTCCCTATTCGCTGAGTATCAGCGAGACACGTTACTTATTTCATTACGATGAATCCAAATTACACGGGGCAAGATAGATTAAAGTTCTCCATCAACTTCAGGATGAAACTTTGAATCGTCTAAGCCTGGCTTAGGGGCAGCATGTCTGTGCGGTGGGTTTTTTTCAAAATGCGATCGTAGATGCGTTCGGCCATCTCTCTGTCAACTTGAGCAAAGCCAGTGACTGAAAGAAGAGAACAGGTAAGCAATTAAGCCACTCCCAAGCGAAATAACATACGCTGGTTGGCCAGGATCTCTGGGGACTTGATAATCCCAAGTCCAGCAGCGATGTTGCCGACAAACGCTTCCTTTTTAGACTCGTTCCAGAGATTCCATAACGCCCGAGGTTGCACAAAGTCATCTATAAAAGTTAATATTAGTATATCTTCCAATCGAATCACGGTTCAACTGGTATGTCACCAATGGAAATCATAGTTAAATCGCGGTAAACAGTGCCATCAAATCTTTCATGGCGCTCGTTATTCAAGATTTGGGAGTCGATCGCATTGGGTGGGCCGTTGAAGGCAAGGGAAGGAACACTACTCAAGTAATTGGGGCGACTGCCCTGAGATAGGAACGAAGCAGCACCGGCACGCTGGAAATTAGCAACTTTGTTAATGGGTGCATTGCAAGGGAGCTGCTGATTGTTGACCCCGAGACGGTAACGTTGAGTATCAGGATACATGAAGAGACGAGATTGGAAGAGGGGATCGGGAGAAGCCTCAATGTAAGGGATCATGTGGGCAGGCGAGAAAGCTAGCTAGTGTACGGTCAAACACCACGCTGTTAGTAAGGTGACGAAATCACCAACCTGTTCAATCTCGTCAAAGGAGTTTTCAGGATTCCTGTTCAGGACCAGCTTGCCAATTGGGCGAAGGGGGAATTGACCGTGTGGCAAGATTTTGGTAACGTCAAGTGCGATGTTACGGTACTGCCCCTCAAGGGTCATCGTTTGCTACATTATTATTAGTAACATTGACATATGCACAATATCAAACATGCCGACAATTTTGACGGTCCACTCAGGGAAGGTGCCAGCCTCGATAGCCTCGAACAACAATCGGGTACCATAATCAGGGTCTTCGCCAGCCAGCCTGGTCGCCTCGGCGGCATTGAGGGTCAATCAGATCGAAGAAGTTTGGTGAAGGTTCAAGTCACAGAAGGAAGTCAATACCTTGACTTGATCGGTTAGGACGTGGACCTTGACATAATGGAAGGTGCCATCCTCCTTACACCACTTGAAGGTGGTCCCACCAAAACCGTGTTGTTGGTGGAAGCCGTCAGGAGTTCCACGGTCGGAGTAGAGCATCATAATTTGGTGAACCGTCTCCGGGTTTGAGGAGAAAAAATCCTATGGAATGGGTTTGAAATTAAATTTCTAATAATGAAAGATAGTGAACTACCCAGGTCATGTCGGGATCCTTCAAGTTGGTTCGAGGATTTCTCTTGGTAGCATGAACCAAGTCAGGATACTTGCCAGGGTCTCTAATGAAGAAGGTAGGGGTGTTGAGGCAGACCCAGTCCAAGATGCCTTGCTCAGTCTTCAATTTTATAGCGAAGCCGTGGACGTCACGAGCGGTATCAGCTGAACTTAATTCGCCCGCAACGGTGGAGAAACGGACGATGGCATCAACACTATTGCCAGGCCGAAAAGGGTTTGAGATGTGATGTCGCTCAGGTCCTCGGTGGCTTCAAAGTAACCGTAAGCACCAGCACCCTTGGCATGGACCTATGTTGGATGTTAGAGTCCAAGCAGAAGTCAACAGAATAAATAATACATACTAGGCGTTCGGGAATACGCTCACGAGCGAGGTGCGCGAGGTTGTCGATGGTATGGAAGTCTGTGAGTTCGTAAGTGAACAATTATACATAGATAGATGAATATGGTCTTGAAGAAGGAGGGGCCCATTGGTGCTTACGCGCTGGGCAGCGTTGGGATAATTGACGAGGGAACCAAAGGACGATGTGTAGTAGTTGGTAGCCATGGGGATGCAACTCGGGATAGCTATCTCTGACTGTTAACAGTAAAAAAGGGACATTCATAACCGACCGATGAAAGAAGGTTTGGGAGAGCAGAGTTGTTGTGATTGGAGATAGCCACTTGTTGTGGAAGTTCGGTCCACTCGAGGAATGCATGATGATGGCACTAGTGCGCGGACAACTTACCCATGTAATCGGGGCCTAAACGTTCAAGCCGTGATGACCGTTCTAGTATTCTCCCTTCAAAAAACGAAGAATCTAAGGTTTGGGGTTGTTTCTTGGTTCTAGCGTCGTTCCCAAGTCGAACGTAGAGAGATCCATTGGAGATTTTAGAATGCATAAGTCAGCATATAAGGTCGATTTGTCTCAACCGCACATCAGCTCCCTACCAGCTACTCGCAGCAAATCCCAGACTAAGATGACCAGCGTTGCACTTCCTCCTGGCGTTTACAACATCATTTGGAAAGCACCTGATAGGACCGGGCCCGGCTCTCCTCCGGTTAGCCCTGAATATGCTCTTGTCAACCCTGACGGAAACGGCCAAGAATTTGATCTCGCGGAGCCTGATCCAACGGATCCCAATCAGCAGGTTCGTAAGTCTTCGTACCATATCATAATCCTCACCTGGCTATTTTTCAGTTCTTCGTCGATGGCTCTGGTTTAATTTTTGCCAGTTTTAATCGACAAAGCTTTGCCTATGCGCAGACTCCTGGTCTTCTCCAAGAAGCCATCAAGCGTTCCACGATGGGTGTCTCGTGGATCATTAACGTTACACCGGTGTACATTTATTTTATGCTCATATTGTTTGGTGACACTAACACCCTTTTTTTATATAAGCGCGAATACTGCAAACTTTAAAGGTTACATCTTGGCCCCAGACGAAAACAAATATTATTGGAATCCCAACAAGGACAAGGATGTATGCCGGCATTTTTTCCTGCTACATAATAATCTGATGATATCGATAGCCCGAGAGGGTTATCCTCCTCAGGACTAAAGGTGTTGACTGGATCTTCAAACCCGCTGATACCGTTACAACCGCAGGAAGTTAGTGACTTTCGAATTGGTCGAGCCCACTGCAGCCGCAGGAGTGCGGTTACGCGGGCCTCCATTTGTATTTGTAATCTGTGCCAAATGTACGAAGTTGTATTCGGATATAAAATGTGACAAAATTTTCAACATCAGTCCACTCACACTGTACAAGGGAGGTACGGATTTGTACGTCCAGATTCCTTGTACCAATCACTGGAAGCAAGTGTGGCTAAATCCAAATGGGATGAGGCGGAGTATGCAAAGCAAATGGCAGCGATACCTAACCTCTAAATCTCCTCTTTACTGGTACTTCTCAAAGAAGGGTCACTCCAATAAAAAGTTTTGGAGAACAGAGTCGTCATGATAGGACGATAGTGAACATAGTGACTTCTGGTAGTGGTTTGCTATAAGATGCCATATCAGATATCGTTGGTGAATCCGTCTCACATATTTCCGGCAATGTTACCCCTTGATCACAACAAGGAGGCCATTGTCGGGTTCGGATGCTTGGTGTCACCCACTCTGAGGCCAAGTAAAGTGACGTTTTGGAGGACTTGTGGCGGATGCCGAGCCGTCCATTTGCAGAAACGAGGGTGGCAATTAATTCCTTTTTATCGAATTGCCCTCCGGTGATGACAACTTTAAGGCGTCCACCGAGAAGACGGGGGTCCAATAGTCGGAGAACGGCTAGGAGTTGTCAACTTCAAGGCTTGAAGAATTCAGAACCGGAACGGTAACAGAAGTATTTGCTGCTATGATGGAACCACAGCTGAAGTAGTAGTCATCGTGAGAGGAGGAAGAGGACTCGTAACTTGGTAGACCTGGAATGGGAGGATGTGACTATGGTACAAATACCGGAACTTCCGTTGTCGTCGCCGACAATATAACCTGTGTTTACACTGGACCTGGACGCAGAAGGTGATGATTCTACTTGAATTGGCTGTAGTGGTGATGGCGGTGGTGGAGTCACCAAAATTGACGTTATCGGCACCATAACCTGCATATGCAATGGAAGTGCTGGTTGGTCTTGCACTTGCTGTTGCGGTGATGGCGATGGTGAAGCCGTGAGTGTCCCCGTTGTTGTTGGCGTCATAACTTGCTCCTGCACCGGACTTGAACTTGGCATTGCAACGAAACCTGGAACAGGAGGACGTGCGGGTGGTACTTGCTGCTTTTGAATTCGTAGTGGAAACGTTATACCCACGGGAACGGGAGTTTGCTCTACCCCTGCAGGCATATTTCTAACAATCGTCGTCTTCGGGACGACAGGATCCGGAACAGGCAGAGGTGTACCCTCCGAAACAACAGCTGGAACTCTCGGAGCTGCAGCAACGCTAACAGCAACAACACTCCTGACCTCGTCTTCATCAAGCTTATCCACCATCTTTCCCAACACATCCGAAACGAGCATCATATCAGGCCACATCGTCTCCAAAAACTTCTTAGTCTTCTCTTCTATCGGTTTCTCTGTCTTGGCTTTGCTTTGGATAAGCATGGGCTCCATGCTTCTCTTATCAGTTGGCTGATAAGTTCGCGAAGGGCGCTGAGGGTGTAATCTTTTTTTGGATAGCTGGACGAGAGCAGGGGATGCGACAGTGGGAGGCGGAGGTGCATGAGGGGGTAAAAGTTTAGAAGAGGCTGACTTGTAGGCTTCTAGTGTTGCTTCGAGAGTTTGAATGGCCCGTAGATTCGTTTCTCGGTTTTCGTTAAAGGTCTTTAAACTGTCTTCAATCTGAGAAAGAGAGTGAGACATCGTAAATAATGATAGCAGTAATAATAATTTTTTGAAAAAAAAAAACATACGATCTTCATATCAACAATCAACATTTCCTTCTCCTTCTCTTCGTTCTCAATATCAAGTTCCAACTTGGTAATCCTCTCCATAAGCTTCGCCATCTCATCCCCACAAAACCCACATCCTTCTCATGCATCTTGTTCTCCTCCTTAATCTCCTTTGTTTCTGCGGCCTCTCGCCGAGTCGGTCTAGCCACAACACCGGCTCTGGTTTTGAAGATATCGGTGACCTTCCTTTCGTGTTGGATTATTTTATTGGCGAGATTGATGGTGGCTCCTTTGATGCTTTCGGGCTTGTCGAGGGGCTTGTCGAGTTCTTTGCGGATGGGAATAGCAGGATCAATTTGGGCTCATTGAGGTCGACAAAAAACAAAAAGGTCTCATTGTCATCGTCGTCTGCAACTCATCTTCGCATCCTGCTCAGGAGGCTGGACTGCTGTTCATATGAACCAGCAACAGCACCATCGTCCACGTCCATTCGGTCGCCTTCATCAGCATACATGTCATCATCATCATCGTGATCCACATGTTCTCGGACAATGCGACTTGCAACAGGCAAGACAGGTGGGGCCTTCATCGACGCAATGTCACCCAACATCTTCGCCACATTCATCGCGGCTTCCTTCAACTCCTTTACATGCGTCACAATTTCTCCATGCTCCCTCTGCATATTCTCCTTATCCTCGTCCTCGTCCTTAGGCGGACCAATAGGCTAGATTTCCTTCTCGATGATCTCCTTCATCGCATCCTCATAAGTTTTCATGTTCTTTTCATGATCATTACGGAGAGATTGCAATTCGTTGTCATGTCGTGATTTTTCTTGGTGGGTTAAAAAGCATGAACGGAATTGAAATTGGGTTATGATGTCCGTTGGTAACTCGTTCGAGGGTTTCTTTGGCCCGATAGGCATCTGGTAGAAGTCTAATAGAATATAAATCAGATTGTGTAGTGAAAGATATGTTCTGTAACGTACTTTATCCTCTCTTCCCAGATTTTCTTGTCATAAGCTCTGGAGGACTTGGAAGATTCACAGTCAGATTAAAGTCCTTTGGAAACTCGGGCAATGGACATGGAACGGTTATATTCCTTAGAGCTCTTGGACTTTCGGTGGTTTTGAACCATAGAAAGTTGCAACGAGCAGGCGTAGGCAGCAAGGAATCCCTATTTCCAGACATTTCAATGGACGTAGGTTGGGAGGAAGAAGAAGCTGCCGGTTTACGACAGACCTGCTTTTGCCATTCTATATCCTCCACCTCCATCTCTCCCAACAGAGGTGACTGCTTGCTTTGGGTATCCCGATGGAAGACTCCGTCCTGTCTTGTCTACATGCCTGTGTGCACATGTTTGTCGCTATTACAACCGTAATTGTTAGATGTGGTATGTACGCACAGGTCCACTTTGCCCATCCGGCGGGAAGAGGATCGGAGATGTATGGACATTCAGGTCGTATGTAATTCCATGTGCCATGATTGAGCTAAAGGAAGCTTGAGCCTTGAATTCAAAGGCGAGATTATGTCACATGACCGTGAATTGTCCACACCGCGTCCGAGTCAAGCTGAAACCATCTTCAAGCAACGCCATGTTGCTATCTAAAATCGCTAAGGATTGGCAGCCGAATACTTTTGAACAAGACCAAATCGAAAAAATAACAAACTATACTGTTGTTGCTGAGCGTTGTGGAGCACAGCTTCGCTCACTCAACATACCCCTCCATGAGCTGGAACAGCTGTGGACGAAAGTAAGCTTAGAATTCCAAGGCGATCCCATAAAATACCCAACCGTCCTACCGGATGTAAACGATGAAGTGGGCAAGAGCCTTTTTCAGAAGAAGTGCATGGAGATATGCTTTGCTTCGGATGCAGAGTTACGTACCTCTGAAGAGTAAGTATACGTACGCCGCCACCCGCTTCTTCCTCACCAACATAGTCTTCTAGCTGTATCAAGATTTCTTTTGCAGCCTGCGCTGCTTTGCAATACCTAAGCTCTCAAGATCTCGCCACTCATCGTTTTTCTGCTGAGATGCAAGAACGGGCGAGGATCAAAGCGTATGTTAATCTGACAATTTTTTTCCAACTGTGTTGCTTCAAGGCTGTCTAGATTAAAATTTCTTGATCCTCAGGCCTACGATATGGCTATTGAATTACGTTCGAAGAGTTCTCGTGATAAACCAATTGATTATCTTTACGAAACGATCATCTACCAAGATAAGACGTCCGGCAAAATCGTGGAGTATACCGTCGTCGACTGTATCAGGAGCGACGTTAGCGGCGACAGATACCTTGTCCTTGAGAATGAGGAAGGCCAGAGGAGAGAAGTCATGGTGGAGGAGTTGAATGAAATGTGCATTGACTGATGTAATTTTTACCTCCAAGGTTGTATTGTTACTTGAATCCAAATTATTGTCAGTGGGCTTATGAATCAAGATAATTAATTACAGCAGTGGTGACCTTTATATAATTCTGTGCTGATTTCCCCAAATCGTAAATTCACGGTCTCCAATGGACATCCAGCCAGCTTGTACATTGCACAAGTAGCTGCGGTGCGTACTGTGTGACGTCGCGGAGCAACCCCGATGCAAGGACCGTCAAGGTGCAGGGATTGATTATTAAAAGTTCGCTGCTGAGATCACTTCCTCCCTTGTTCCTACAGCAAATTAAAAAACTGGATAAATCCAAGTGGGAGATAGCCCTAAAGCCTTCTACTCCTAGGGATCTCTCCAACTTTCCCAATCAACCATCCATCGGCCACAATTCATTGGCTTCGTTTTTGAAGCAACATATTACATTTATCTTAGTAGCGAGATCGATGGTGGCCCCCTTGTTGCTTTTGATCAAGTGAGTTTATCGAAGAGTTTCTAGCACTGGAGCAGAAATGGAAATGACCTGAATCGTCGTCATCTGCAAGTCATCTTAACAGGAAAACGCTCTAATATTTATAACCACGGACCTGAGACCTCCGTTAATAAATAGAAACCTTATCCCGAACTTCGAACGGCGGAGTCCAGCAGAGTCTGCATTTGCTGTAGCGGTGGCGATGGTGGATCCGCAAACGTCCGCATCGCTGTTGCACCGGGCTTGAACTCGCAGCTGAAGTTGGAATTGCAACGAGACCTAGAACAGGAGGACGAGCCGTGGTACTTGTTGCATTTCAACCTGCTCTAC
>JAIUJM010000816.1:0-12191 GCA_026262225.1 Inosperma sp. D86 | reverse complement strand
AAGTTTATGAGAAATGAACATAAAACCGGGACCAATCGACAGCACAGAATGCACTTTGAGGCAGATATGGCAAGGCTGCAAGGGCCAGTCCAAGAAGTATAAGCCTCGCACATGCATATGCCGCTGCAACTACCGGGTATACTAAAATGACAATCTCCTGGACCATGCCAATGTGAGCATGGGAGCTCGGCCGAACCATTACAAGAAAGATTTTGACGATGAAGCCGAGGGAAAAACTGAGGAAGGCTGTACCAATTGGGATGGCAGTGACAAACATAGATATGATATCCCATATCAAGCGTTCCACCATTCCGGAACTTGAAGTCTTGCTTGAAGTGGGGAAAGCCAGATGAAGATACCGTCCTGCAAAGCAGTGAATGCCGCCGAAGATAGTGCCACATAGTAATAAAGTCGAAATATGGATGACCTTGGAATGCTGGTGCTTTGGAACATAGAAAGTGGGGACGTGTGTCGCATCCGCAGGGAAGGATGTTGATCCTGTTGTCAAGTCTATGATCGTGTAAACGAAGGCCACCCAGAGGGTGAGGAATGGAAAAAATAGAAGCATAAAAATCATCAAAGGGACCATTAACCAATGGGTAAGAGGTCTTCCATCCAACCGACATAGAACAAGGTCACGAATCCTCGTCGAACAAACTTCAAACGATTCTGCAATATCGCGAAAGAACTTGGACCGCCAAGAATTCACCATT
This sequence comes from Inosperma sp. D86, assembly GCA_026262225.1. Taxonomy (NCBI): domain Eukaryota; kingdom Fungi; phylum Basidiomycota; class Agaricomycetes; order Agaricales; family Inocybaceae; genus Inosperma; species Inosperma sp. D86. Next base: position 11,478 of record JAIUJM010000816.1, on the reverse strand, counting down.
CTCTGGGATCACTGGTTAAAAATAGCAGCAGCTAAGAACAGATCACTCACTGGTTCTTCTACATTTCTCTCCGCATCCGTCAGCTTGCGCTTCAGGTACACTCGCACAATAGCTTGCGCACCGAGCGGCTTATCCCACCATAAGATGAATGTGATCCCATTCAAACTTGCAAGCGCCAGCGTCGTCAGTTCCAGCTGCGTCAATCCATGCCTTTCAAATTGAATGATACGCACGATGCATTGTATTATAAACCACGACGACTGGAGTATGAATATTGCCTTGGAGAGCCCATCCCCCTTTGATCTCTGCATTATCTCGGCTTCCGTCACTTGAATTTCGAACTCGGGGTCTTGGACAAGTACTCGAAGCATCTCCAACGTCAAGATTGTCACCCTACCCTTCTTAGGTTCGAGTTTAATTTCAGAAGGGCCCTGTCCTCTTTCCGTGTCTGCCTCTACTAAAGTGCCCCTAGATTCGATGTTGATGACATTTGTTACCCCTTGTTCCGTTTCCATTGGTGCTTCCGATGATGTCGAATTTCCCTCAGGCTCAGCTGGCTCAACAAGATGGATTCCTCCCATAATCAAAAAGTGCCCATGCTTCAGTGTCCATGCTGGTAGGGAACTTAATATTTGTCCATTTATGGCACTCATGTGCTCACCTGGATTCACGGCTTCCGTGATCTCATACAATGAAAACCATCCTTTCAACCTCTTCCAGATCCCATCCCGCTTGTAATCTGACTTATGTCACAAATATGTTTATGGGAGAGGATCCTCAACACACCTTTTGCTTTATTGTATACGTCTCTGACAGTCATCGCTGCCAACCTTTGATTTACCGCCCAGCAAGGCAGGATCTCTGGTGCGACAATTGTCCAAAACATCAACTCTAGTCGCCGGAGCCCTCTTTTCAAAGGTCCTTCCTGGGGCGGAATGTTAGGATGTAGTGCTGCCCAGGCACAAATTATGGTTGTCGAAAGACATCCCCAGATGATGCTGATCAAGGTCCGTTTCGAACAACCATCCACACAACCTTCACGAGGGAGAGAATTCGTTGCTTGCACAAATTGGTACGTGACGAAGAGCAGAAACAGGATACAGGTAAGGCGGAACATGTTGGTATGCAGGAGCAGGGTATGTCGTCTCAGCCTGGCCTCTCTTTACATTTATACATCGGGCTATACAACTTATTGGCACGGATGCCATGCACCCAAAGGGGAATGAACAAGCCAATTTCCTGGCCAGGGCGTGCCCAACACGTTGACCAGTTTGGCCGGTACCGATTATGTCCCGAGTTTCGTCCCGAGACATACTTTTATTATCGATCAAGATGCATCCGTTTTTATCGTTGGGACCAACTCTGTGATTCGACTCCGAATCTCGGAACTCAGCGGGTAACTTCCAGCACTTGTATTTCTTGACATCCCAACGACTTTGCCCTCAATCAACAATTGCTACTACCATGATGCTGTATCCTACTCTTCCTTCAGAGAGCGGGATCTGGGCTCGGCAAAAAGGTGCCGTGCCATATTCAATTTTTTAATGTGAATTTATAGTACGTGAGGGCTTGGCCCCATAATCGACAAATTTATGAATCAAGATGCTTGAAAACATCTAAGCCGAAGCTGTTACAAAGGTAACTGGTTTCTGACCATTTTTCACCGTGACGCGCTTGTCCATGGGCGAATAAATCTCAGGGCATACTCACAAATGCGGTTTCAAGATAAACGGAGATCTTGAACTGCGAATACAGCCTTGTAACTTCAACTCTGTGTACTAACTTCTCCGAATACCAAATCGAGACATCCATGACGTGTGGCAGACCATCCCCCCTATTCAGAACACAGCAAGCTACCAACTATTCTTTTCCTCAGGCCAATTCATTTGGTCTCTGACGAGGCGAATCAACCCCTTTTTTCGAATCCTTGGCAAAGCGATGACCTGCTGCGCGATAGGCTCGAAACACCAATACATATCCCGCGGGCTACTAACTGGTTCATATATCGTCATCCACCACACATCCCTTCTACTTTACTTTTCTGATACTCCACCGAAGCATGTATTTCCCTTGGTTCGAAACTCAAAAAAATGACCAACGAACCAATTTCTCACTTGCCTTTTTTCTTGTTGTGTCTTTCAGTAACTGGTGCGCGAAGGGGTTCTGGCAATTCAGAGTTGCTGTCGATTGTTATTTGCGCGTGCCACACATCTGTTCCCTCAAGCGTCACCCATCTTGTTTGAAAATCCAGGTCTCATTCAGGGTCTTCTCAATGCATTTCGAGCCTTAGATGGATTGTATTTGTGGCTAACATTCCAGCTTTGGAGCGTGCCAGGTCACTTGACCCCATCCTGCCTACTTGCAGTCTCTAGCGGTTGCCATTCTTTTGCACTTTACTTCTTATGGGACTTATATAATTAAGTATTTGGGGTGTCGATCTTGCAAGATCTACGCTTTGCGGATGGTTGGCTTGTATCGTTCGTTCTCAGGAAAGGCGATAGTTAGAATGTATTGGTACTTCCGTAAGATCACCATCTGTATCGATTTTCACAATACATGTAATAAATTTGTAAGGACTCCATGTAATAACAATACGGTATCACTCGATTTGTAGGGCATAAATGAAAAGAAGACAAACTTTATGTACCAGAAATATCAAGAACTATTTATTCTTAAAGAATTGGGCATAATAAAACTGGGACCAATCGACGGCGATGAGTGCACTCGGAGGCAAATGTTGTAAGAGTGCAAGAGCCTGTCTGATCCAGTCGTCAGCGGGGAGACACGCGTAAACAATTTACGGATCCAAAGTATTATTGGGCAATATTATGTTTCGTTTATCTTTGTAACGAACCCGTCTGATCGAGATGTATTCAATTGACCCATGAAAGACCCAATCGGCACTTGAGGTTGCCAATAGTCATTTCCTTTTCTATGAAGATTTCACCTTCACGGGAACCCACAAAGTCCGCCTTAGACTTGGAGATCCCATGCTTTCGGTACGGGAGCGGGAGTGGAAACACTCGAGTTGTCAGTTGATACGAATGATTTCGATGTCTGTAAATGGATGGCCCAGAGGATCTATGATCTGAAGGGTCAACACCTGGGCTCAGGGGAGGTGCTTGTGATACGCATACCAAAGGTTGGATATTATTGTCTTCCGCGCCATCGCTTTCACTGTTTGCTCTCCAAATATCGAGACCAAGGAAACATAACGCTGAGCGTGTTATTGGAAATGAAGACTGGTGGCTAGAAGTAGTTGAAAATACATCGTCTTGGTCCTGCAGAATCATTGTTTTATGGTTAGACGGAACCAAAAAAAAATTTTTAGAAGGTAACTTACGGTATCGATTTCCACGATGTAATGTTAGCTGTCCCTCCCCCCTCTCGCCCCGAGATTGGCCAAAGCATGATGTACGTGTCCATTCATAGTTATTGACGCTTTAAATTGCATGAGTGAGATAGTTAGGAGACAAAGATGTATAACCGACCTTCAGAACTGGGATCCGACTGAACTCTTGAACTTTCTAGGGATGACGGTAAAATTGCTACAGGTACCGTCCAAGCTTTAAGATCCATTCTCTTGGACCCGTCATCTTCGTTATTTGACAAGAACTTCAGGAGCCAGAATTACGCGTTGCCAGAATACAAGGTTTAGATTGCCAACGATCTTATGATGTGCGAGGAATTGCTGCAAATCCAGATAGACAAATGTAATATTGTCTAGATGCGAATATCAAGAGAACGTCAAAAAATGTGGAAAATCACGTACTTCTTGTTCACAAAGTCATGGATGACTAGACGATACGTCAATAATGGTTAGCGGAAGACACGTGTCGTCTCGGATCACTCCAGCCTGTTGGCGGACCGAGATTCTTTCTGAGCTCATCCAGCATAACCTACTTTCTGAACGTTGAATTATAGCAGTTGTTTCAATGTTTGGTCTTTTTTTCAAACCCTAACTGCAAGTGGTATATATCTTTGCAGGCTAACTGGGCCTTTCCTCTATGGGTGTCTGTCCGTGTCCTTATTTATCTATTGACGACAGCCCTATCGGCCTTTTTATGAAATGACGGCCGCTCGCGGTTGCATGATTCCGAACACTCAGGTTTTATCGGTTTCGCCTCTCGTGGTCGGTTGGAAAGGACTAGTAAGTTGCATACCATTTCTTGTTATGACGATCACTGTAACTCTGAATCATAGTTTGTTATCATCTCTGTTTTGTATTTGCTGTCCTCATCGTTGACCACAACCTCAGACAAGTTTTGGCAAAGTGGTTTATGACTTAAGGTGTGTTTCTCCAATGGGGTCTTGGCTCCATTTTCCTGACAGCTACCTCTCAGTATGGTTCAATACGCGATTATCCGCAAGTTAAGTATTTTCAGAAAAGCCAACGACCCGAAACCTGATAGGTAGACTTTGCCATCGCAACGAAAGTCTATTTCTTTTTCCATATACATGATAGCCCTTTTACCACTTTTCTAATACCAGATTGGAACTTGCACGCATCCACCCTCATTGAACGTGAATAACTAAAAAGGCTAATCCACTATTCCAGTTTCTCCCGTCGCTTTCGTGTTCATTGGATCTTTCAATAGGTGTTACCGTGTTGCGCGACGGAACTTTGGCAATCCTGAGTTTCCATTTACTTACGTTGGTATTCTGCTTGCCGCACACTTGTTTCCTCGTCATCTCATGACATCTTGTTGGAAAATCCTGATCTCGTATGTGGTCTTCTCAATCATGTAGGTGCATCTTAAAGTTGCGCGATTGCCATTCCTTTGCTTCTTACGGGACACGATCACCCTTTACCGATGTTATAATTAGTGTCGATCCTATAAGATTTACACTTTATTATGAATGACTGGCTGGTATCTTTATCCTCAGGAAAATGTGTGTGAAGGCGAACTTGCAAGTTAGACTCGATTTATTTAATTTTACGCGATTACATGCGGACAACAGAACGGAAAACAAACATTATATGGCTAAGCATACCAGAAATGTCAAGGAATATTTATAAGAAATGGGGATAAAACTGGGACCAATCAACGGCGACGAATGCATTCGCTGGCAGATGTTGCAAGAGTGCAAGGGCCTGTCCAAGAAGTACAAGCCTCGAACACACATATAGGGGTAGCGAGATTGCTGTAATCGGTATCCACACGTCATCGAAAGCATCACCGAAAGAGCAGGACAGGATTGCGGTGATGGCAGCGACGATAAAACTGATGGCGACCGTACCGGCAGTTGGGATGACAGCGACAGCCAGAGATGCGAAGCGCCAAAGCGTCTGTTCTTCGTGAGAGGGGAAAGGGAGGTTCCACCCTGCACAGTGAATAGCGCCGAAGACAGTGCCAAGAAGTAATGAAATCGAGATGTGGATGTGCTTGAGATACTGGTAATTTGGAACGTAGAAGGTGGGAACGTGTGTGGCATCAACAGGGAAGGAAGTCGATCCTCCGAATGCCAAGTCCATGATCGTGAAAGTGAAGGTCATGAAGCATACGGTGATCGGGAAGAAGAGAACTGCAAGAATGTCTGAAGAGAAGGCAATCCAATTTGCCCAAATTTCTTCTTTGTCCCGACATAAAAAGGCGTCGCAAATCCCGGTAAAACATTCATGAAGAATATCTTGAAAAAAGGGGATGAGCTCGGACCGCATAGAGTTTCCTCGCTGAAACTTTTACTAGTCACATAAAAATAGAAGCGCCCAAGAACAATCACTCACGGGTCCTGCGTTTCTCTCTGCAACCGTCAACTTGCGCTTCATGTATACTCGTACGAGGGTTTGCGCACCAAGCGGCTTATCCCACCAAAGTATGAATGTGATCCCATTCAAACTTGCAAGCGCAAGGGTCGTCAATTCCAGCTGCGTCAAATCCAAGCCTTGAACATGACGCGCAATGCATTGTATTATAAACCACGACGAGTGGAGTATGAAGATCGCCTTGGAGAGTCCATAGCCCTTTGACCTGTGCGTTATCTCTGCTTCTGTCAGTCGAATCTTGAATTCTTTATCCTTGACCAGCTCTCGAAGCATCTCCAACGTCAGAATCGTCACTCTACCTTCCTCGGCCTCAGACGGATTTTCAGCCGATGCACGTCCCTTTTCGGTGTCTGCCTCGACCAAAGAGGTGTCTCTTGGTTCGACATTGACATCTCTTACAGTTTGTTTTATCCCTGATGCCGAATTCACAATTTTGTCAACTGGTTCGACAAGGTGGATTCCTCCCATAACCAAAAAGTGACCGTGCTTCAATGTCCATGCTGGTAGGCAACTTAACATTTGTCCATAAGTATATGCCACGCATATGCTCACCTGGATTCACAGCACCCGTAACCTCAGACATTGAAAACCATCCCTTCAACGTCTGGCAAATTCCGTCCTCCTTGTACCCTAACTAGTGTCATAAATATACTCATCGGAGAGGGTTCCCAACACACCTTTTGCTCCATTGTATACGTCTCTGACGGTCATCGCTGCCAACCTCTGCTTCAGCGCCCAGCACAGCAGGATCTCCGGTGCCATAATCGTCCAAATCATCAACTCCAGTTTCCGGAGCGCTCCTTTCAAAGGCCCTTCCTGTGGCGGAATGTTAGGATGTAGTGCTGCCCATGCACAAATGATCGTCGTTGAAAGACATCCGCAGACGATATTGAACAAGGTCCTTTTCGGACGATCATCCAAGGCTACTTCTTCCCGAGAATGAACGTTCGGAGTATTCGTTGCTTGTACGACAAATTGGTATGAGATGAAGAGGAGCAATATGGCATAAGTAAAGCGGAGCATATTTGGTGTACGGGAGAGGGTACGTCGCCTTATCGTCGTTCAATGAGACCTTGATCAGCTGGTCTCCTGCGGGTTTGTTTGCGGGCTTGCCGTGTACCGCAATTGGTATGAACGAGCCAAGTTGCTAGCCAGACTGTTGTCACTGTTTGAGCGCTACCGATTATGTCATAATGTTCCTTTAATATGTAGTTGTGTTTTTTTAGGCGTCCGGATGACTTTAATTATATTGAAATATCCTCCTATTGCACGTACTTATCAACATCAACACAGTTAGTGGATCAAGTCCCCTAACCGAACCAGACCTCGATCCACAGTAGCAGACATCATTGTCCAAGTGCAAATGATTGTCGTACTTGACATCGGATGCTGAACTGTCGTCTAGAACAACCACCTCGATAGTGCTTCTCCACGAGGGAGACTATTGATGTCGAACGCCTGCCAGTGCGCGAACGATTGGGACTTTTAAGGAGCAACTAAGAAGGGCACAAACGAGGCGGAGCATAATGATATAGCTATTATGGAATACATGTGTGCTAGAAACATCGACGATAGCCACGTGTCCAAAGAGTAGAGGTGAAGTGGGTTATGGAAGCGATGAATCAGGTAAAATTTGTCGTCTTCAACTCTTACGATGATAAATCTCGTTCACGTAGATATTTTATACGCTGAGTCTTGATTCAGTTGTCGGGGAATACTACAAAGTGCGGAAACTTACTGGCAGGGAAACCTAGCGTGCAATTTACGAACATATTAGGTATTGCATGTATCGTTTAGCTTTGTAAACGAACCACTCAGAGTGTGTTGGAACAACCGAGATGACTTTGGCGCCAAGGGATATTAGATCTATTCACCCATGAAGACCCAATCGGCACTTGAAGTTGGTGGACGTTTCCTTTTTTTACGAGGAGGGTTTCATCTTCACGGACATAACTGTCTGCCAGGCAAAGCATAAGGCTGACAAGAACCGTTGTAGGAGAAACCTTGTGGCTAAGCGGGTTGACGGCGGCAGCGTTGAGGGTTCGCATTTGACTGTGGCTGTCAAGGGCGGTAAATCGGAAAAGAAATTAATCCCAGAGTAACGGTGAGTATTAAAGGGCTTGCTTCGCGAAAAGAAACTTGCTACATCGAACAAAATTTCGAGAAGGATATAAGCTATCAACGGGATAAGGAAGAAAACACAACGTACCGATTTTGTCCAGATGCTTCCATCTAAAGTATCGACACAACTAGAGAATATGTAAGAAGGAAATCCTTCCGATTGACAACAATGACCTATGTTGTGCAGTCCGGGTCATCATCCGAGGTACGAAAAATAGAAAATTCAGGGTTCAGGCCACTTACAATATTCCTTTTTCAAGAATTTTGCCCGCATCTTCCTGATGGGTCCTGCTATATCGTCCGGTTGAAATATTCCGAAGAAGTCATTGATGTCACATTCTTCGACTATTAAGACCAATGTACAGGGAAATTTGATGACGATTAAGAAAGGAGCTGGAGCGAAGAAGAAAGCGCTCACGAATATTGCATGAAAGCCAAGATAACCCATTCTGCCAAAGGCCAGTTCTCTTGACCTGATTACCGTCCTTGACGGTCAGGTAAACATTTAAATATCAAGGCCGTAAATCGAACAACATCGCAAACTACGAATTTCCAACTGCACTGGGGATATCGTGATGTGTGAGTATCTTTAATTGACCTGGACGCAATGTAGTTAGTCAATGTAACGTGAAGGATAGAAGAAAGCAATCAACGTACCGTGCATATTACTTTCGTCAGGATATATTTCATGCGATGAGGGACTGACGTGGTCAGGCAGGAGGAATCCAAGAGAAAAAGCAATCAAGGGAATCTGCATAGGCCAGAATAATGGCCTTTTCAATTCACTGAGAATACGCAGTGGACGTCGAAAAGAGCCTCAGTGAGAAAACTTCAAACATGTGTAATAAGCCGGCCCGCGGACAGCATCATCATGATGTGTCGGACCAACATTCCTTACCGCGGCGGTCCTCACTCGTCCAACTTACTTCATATCCTGCATCGTATCGTTGTCAGCCGTCCTGAACATGATATCCAGACCCTATTCATGTAATTTCTCCTTGGCACAGGTCGTCTAGGCAGGAGTAATGTGTGTTTCGATTATCACCATTCGCATTTATCACTTGCCTTTTGCTTCAGCTGTGAAACCCCGACGGAATTATCGTTTTCGAATTCAAGTCTATATACGTCTGCATTTATTGGGAACAGTCCCATCGACATTTCATGAAACGACAACTACCGACCGTGACGGTGGCAGGCTTGAAGAACACCCGACAGTTTGACATTTTTTGGTCGGTTGGACAAGGCTTGTAAGTTGCATCATTCTTGTCACGACGACCGTCTTAACTTTCTCTTACAGTTTTTTGAATCATTTTTATCTCTAATTGCTACTTAAACATGGCACAGGTCTCCAAGAACTGGTTAAGTGGTTTACGAAGGTGCGTTCCTGCGATGTGTCCTTGCTTTTCAGTTTGTGACTATGCCAGTATTCGCAGGGCCAGTTGACATCCACAAAGCCAATGAATCGCTCTTCGATTCTCAATAACAAAAGGGCTCGACGTGAGTATATTCTTGATCCATCGAACCGCCCTTTTACATTTTTTGTCACTTTTCCAATCCTAGATGGAAACGTGGATGTTCTGCGCATAAATCCCCGACTGGGGGTGAATCCAAACTCAAAAAACTGACCGACTCCCCTTCTCCTTTTATTTAATTTTTTGCTGGATCCTTTACTGTGTTGCACGAAGGAACTCTGGCAATCCAGAGTCGCCATTTACTTCCATTGGTATTGTGCTTGCTAATTGCAGCTGCGCTGTGGCCGCTCCTTTGCTTTTCACTTCCTATAGGACATCATCGTCATCTATTAGTAAGTATTCGACTGGATCTATCATCAGTATCGCAACGCAAGATTCTACTTTATGAATGGCTGGCTTGTTTCGTTTGCGCTCAGGAGATGGGATAGTTCAGAAGATGTTCCTACTTCGCAAATTCGCATTGGACTTGATCTAGGCCAGTGTATTTCTGCACGATCTGAATCTTGTATTGACTTTCACAATGCATGTGAACAAAAATTATAACGGCTCCATGTAATAACAATACAGAAGTGACACGGTCGTAGTGAATATAGAGTATAGAGGAACAGAAAGAAAGTACACTATGGTGTCAAGTATATACAGGAAAGTGTACCATAAATGTCAAAGAATATTTATAAGAAATGGGGATAAAACTGGGACCAATCGACGGCGATGAATGCACTCGGAGGTAGATGTCGCAAGAGTGCAAGGGCCTGTCCAAGAAGGACAAGCCTCGCACAAGCATATGCAACTAATGAGAGCACTGCAACCACTCCACCCAGCAGATCGTCAGCATCAGAGTCTGACCGAACAATTGCCAAAAGGGTTTTGACGATGAGCATGACGATGTAAGAAAAGGGGAGTGTACCGATTGGTATGACAGTGACACCCAGAGATGCAACACGCCAGAGTTTGCGTTCTGGGGAGGTGGGGAAAGGGAAGTTCCAGCCTGCACAGTGAATGCCCCCAAAGGTAGTGCCAAAGAGCACTAAAATCAGGACGTGGAAGCCAGTGGCCTCGTACTGTGGAACGTAGAAGGTGGGAACGTGTGTAGCATCAACGGGGAAGGAACTTGATTCTCCCACTAGGTCATGGAGAGTGCGAACGAAGGTTTCGCTGAATGCCATGATCGGACAAAGGAGAAGGAAAAGAATCAAAAAAGGGAGGGCAATCAACCAAGCAAAAATGTTATCTTCATTTTCCCGACATAGAACAATGTCGGGAATCAGAGTCCAACAGTCTTCAAACATTTCTTGAACCAGGGAAACAGACCGTGCACGCTGCAATTACTGGTTAAAAATAGAAGTGACAGCCGAGAAGGAATCACTCACTCCTTCCACATTTCTCTCCGCATCCGTCAGCTTGCGCTTCATGTACACTCGCACAATAGTCTGCGCACCGAGCGGCTTATTCCACCAGAGTAAAAATGTCATTCCATTCAAACTTGCAAGTGCCAGAGTTGTCAGTTCTAGCTGCGTCAAGTCCAGCCCTTGAACGTGACGTGCAATGCATTGCACAATAAACCACGACGACTGGAGGATGAAGATCATCTTGGAGAGTCCATCGCCCTTTGATGTACGTGTTATATCGGCTTCATTTAAGCGAATCTTGAACTCTTTATCCTTGACCAGCTCTCGAAGCATCTCCAATGTCAGGATCGTCACTCTACCTTCCTCGGGCTCTGGATCAGGTGGATTCTCAGAAAATGCATGTCCTTTTTCCGTGTCTGTCTCAACCGAAGGGGTGTTCCTTGGTTCAACATTTACATCACTTGCAGCTCGTTCCGCTCCAGTACCTGGCCCCGATGATGCCAAATTTACTTCACTGTCTATAGGCTCGACAAGGTGAATTCCCCCCATGATCAAAAAGTGTCCATGCTTTAGCGACCATGCTAGTAGGCTACTTAATATTTGTCCGTTTACGCAACTCATGTGCTCACCTGGATTCACAGCACCCGTGATCTCGTACAACGAAAACACTCCCTTCAACGTCTTCCACATTCCATCCTCCTTATAACCTAGGCCGACTGGCATCAAAAATATGTTTAGTGGAGAGGACCCTCAACACACCTTTTGCTTC
>JAIUJM010000815.1:0-12192 GCA_026262225.1 Inosperma sp. D86 | reverse complement strand
CGTCACGGTAGGGCGGTTATGGCGATTGACTCACCGACATTCCGATTCTAGTCATGACGTGAATATATATAAATATTCCTTGCATTCCGATGCACACCGCCAAATGTTAGATTCATTGAACTCGGAATATTCGAATAACGAGAAGCCTACCAAGGTCGCTATATTTGTCCGATTGTCGCGCACCCTATCTCATTTAGAAGGTATGTATGCACTAAATGACTCTCCGAGATCTTCCACCGTTCTTAACCACAAATCCAGTCCATGGTTCTAATCTGTGATTACTACGCAGCCGAACATGAACGTAATGTATGCCGGCGTAAAATCCACTCAAAAAATTTTCAAAAAAAATACATATACCCTGTTGAAACTGCTGAAATAGAGGACTGATTACTGGTCCATCCTGAAAGCAATTAGATTTTATTCTGAATTTCAGCGGTTCAAGCTGCAGCTCTTGTCATCCTTGTTTTGTAATCAAAGCTTACTAAAGCTGATGTCAATCATTCAGCGTTATCGAAACTTAATTACCACTCAAATAACAACCTAAAATCTTTTAGTTGACCTTCGGAAATGGGAGTCAATTGGGTTTTCCGCCGCATGTTGCCATTCATGACTCGAACGAAGCCTAGGTCTCATCCCATCCAGGAACAGGTTATGTAATGCTTAAGCGCCCACCCAGCCTGAGCGTGGTTCTATGCAGGAAGCTAGAGCAGGGAAGTCTTCCATCTTCCGAGCAAATGGAAAAAATATGGAACAAACAGAAATTGTCAACCAGCCCTTTCTTTTCAAGGGACTAATACTTACTGTCAAACTTTGGCTTGCCACCATTGCACAGCAATTGCATACCAGATTACCAACACCATTCCGGCCATTCGAAAAAAGATTCGGAAACATGTTGGAAAAAACCCTATTTTTCGATCCTTTCGAGACCCAGTTGATTGAGTTGTTCGTTCAGATTTCGCAGCCCATTATTGATGGACTTTACAAATGTTTCGATCCCACCATGTAAATAATGTTATGTAAATTGTTGTTGCCCTCTCTCCCATGAACTACGATGTCCTTTCGCTCGCTTTGTCCTAAGCCGTCCTGAACAATACTATCCTCCAGTTCAAATGTTCCGACTTTCATGCCAAGTATACCGCATGGTTTTGGGCGCTTCACCAGTGATGATGATAATATTCGACTATTTATTGAACACCAATCCATCACGGTCAAAAATCCTTCAGTCCCTCCAAGCCGCTGGTCTACAGTAGTCTACACTTGACACTGTGAACTGTCTCATTAGACGATCCTGCGGTCGATTCGTGTTTGCATCGACCGTCCTGAAGTACATGTCCTCGATTAATGATCCAAGTTAGATGCATACCCAACTTTACCCACAACTGCCGAGAATCTGAAGGATTTCTCCATCTTTCATGGTTTTCAGTGGAAGTAATTCCAAACATATCGGTTTTACATAAGGAGGAAATACTCGTTTCCGTAGTGGGATGTCACGAAGTTCATGGTAATCCTTCCGTATTTATTTTGGATAGCTACATGAAGGGTTTAGGCTGTCAAATGTATACCGACGAACACCAATTCAACGATAAGTGGTGCCCTCGGACAGCACTGGGATGAAGACATGGTCAGGATTATCACCAGTCCCTCTTATACTTTTTCTTGGACCAAGCAAGATCTGAAATGTACTTTCTTCAAGAACCAAGCACTCCTGTGTGACGCTGAAAGGTTTTCCGATCTGGCTCATAAATACCCATCCAAAATCAGAACTCAGGTACTAATATACGGCCTAAGGAAGTCACCTGGTTGCGCCAGCACTTGTGAATCCGAAAATGATTTACCAAGTCGACTGAGTGCACCTTTATCTAATCCCAAAGTCCTCAAAGGCGAAGATACTTCTCTTTCCACCTAAAGAGTTCAGATCTTTTCTCTCGACTCAAAAGAGTCACATAATCTAGAATCAAGATCGGCTCTGTCACGTGAATTGATTCTTCCTGCTGGTAGAAATTGGTGGAAATCATTTTGTCCGATAATTCCACATCGTCGATCAGCACGCTTCTTCTGTACCGGAATACCAGTGTCTTGTATAGCCATGAACGTGGCAGATCCGTTCAAAAACCTTTCCTTTCCATTGACATGAAACCAACCGTTATGGTAACCGCAGCCAAAAAGGGAACTTACCATAAATGTCATTTTAAAGTAATTGAAATCGATAGATCTGCGATTCGATGATTTGTTCGTGTCGAGCATGGAGAGACTGCTTGATAGGGGAGGTCCTTTTGAGCATACACCAAAGTGCTGATACTCCTTCCAAAAATGCAAATCGTGGTCGCTTTGAAGCATGTGATGATGCACACCAAACGTTTATGGAAACTCACAATATCGGTTTTCAAGATTGAACGTTATACATTCCAGTCACCCCACTTTTGTGCCCTTTCGGCTGCAGAACCATCCGATTGTTCTACATTCTGTTCTTCACACTTAGCGCTCACGATCGCCCACAGTACCATCGCAATCGAGTCATCCTGCTGTACCCGCCAATCTCATCGCATAAATCTTTGCAGTCAGCCAACGATTCTCCAGACGTTGAACTCTCACCATGAAGAGCTTGGGTTGCCTGAGCAGATTTTTTGGGGTCATCAGTACCTACCTCGATAGAGTCAAGTCAGTGCAAATGAGCGCTCCCACGCAGAGCAAGACAAAAATCGGCATAAATCCGTTTACTGTGTGTTCTGAGGGTATTTGGCAGCATCGTATTTGGAACAATGGACTTTCCTGTTCAGATCTGGAGAACTAGTATAGATTGCTTTACGTATACAGGCAGAACTTGATTGTAACAAAGGAAGTAAATCTATCGGCCGTATCTAAGGTCGAATTAGGACTGGGAAACCGTACAAACTGGGGCACAATACGTACTTTTGCAACTCCCACTCACGATTATCAAGGGGACAGACATTTCTCGTTTTCAACCAACGTGAGATACAGTGGAAGTGGAATGCGTGCTGAAAGAAAGATGATCGCAATTAGAACATCCGTAAGGCAATATTCCTTTCGTACATTGCAAATTCCCCATGCAGCGTTACACTCTTCGCTAGTTGCAGATACCTGATTAGCTTGACAGTCGATGCCTAATGGTTTGACAATCAACACTACAAATCTCAACATACGAGGAGAAAAACATACAGAGATCCATGATATGGTTCCTGCAGATAGCACAATTGTCAACGACGATGTCTGGTTAACACGAGGATGATTAGCGCCCTAAGTTGAGATAATTGCCAGCCCATACCCCATGCCCACAGCGCCACGGCGTTCCACTAGTTCAAAATCATTCTTCAGGATCATTGCGATAGAACAAAGATACGGGAAGAAAACCCGTTTTCTCACCTTCTTCACTTCAAAACGGGCCTTGCTGCTGTCTTTGCCTTCCTTCTTGGACTTGGTAACAGCGGTGGTAGTGGTGGGCTGATCGTCAACATCCATGTCGTCGGCCATGGTTTATGCAGGTATTACAAAAATTACACTTCTGAAATTTGCAAATTGGAAAAAGGCGGTGTGTTCAGAACCGTGACAGAAGGAGAGCAAAGTTGTGTGGTTCATTCATGCCTTGTTTGGTTGACAAAACACTGCAAACAAACAGTGGAAGTGGCCGTGCCAGTGACTGCGACCTGAAGCTTTTACTCCTCACTGTATCGTTTTCCTTCCAAGTACTGGCAACAGACTGCAAATGGATGACAATACCTGGACTTTCTCTCAGTCATTTACACCCGAGTTCCAGGCAATGCGATCCGGTCTGCAGCAACCGCTGTATTTGTGAATTCATTGAGTCTAAAATATGAATGTAGAGCTGTTTTCTCGGATCGAAGCTATAAACTCCCAAGGATTACCTTCTGAGGACTCCCTAAAAGGTCTTTCTGTATCCTTGGCAAAAATGACAAAGGCCCTTGGAGATGCCACAGGTCGGATACCAAGTTACGATCAGAAACAATTCGAGAATGTACGTAGTCTGCTTCCATGGTCCGATCTATCTAATCCTGTCCCAGCAACTGAAGGCGTTGGAGATAGCAATTGAGTCACTTCGAAATTCGGCCCCTAAGGCAAAATTCACATTCAAACGAAACCCACAACCCCGAGTTCCGCCCGTTCCCCTGTCTCCTATGCCCTTGACCACTACCAGCCAGTCTGCTGGAAATGCCGAATCCAGCTTTCCAACTACTTCTAATAGCGTCAATATATCATCGCAGTCGAACCAATATATTGCACAACTTTCTTTTGATTGTGCAAAGACAGATCTGACGATTTCTGCACTGGATCATTGTGTCGTTGACCTTCTGGAAGGGTCGAGAACTACAGAACATGAACTGAAACTATCTGCCTTGCATGTTCGGAGTGTCACCAGAAGCATCCTTTTGCTCCCACCTGTGGCAGGGAGTGCTCTCCTCCAGGATCTTACGGATTGCACTGTTGTCATTCGTTGCCATCAGGTGTGTGGGTCCTCGGAGATCCTCAGCATTATTGAATTACGATGGGCCTGCAGTTTAGAATGCATTCTTCGAAGAATGTCAACGTGTTTTTATCTATTTCGTCGGATCCGATCATTGAGCATTGCGAAGGAATCAGGTTTGGAAGATATCCTCCTTCGTTAACATCTGCAGCGCTGACAGAGCAGGTAACTCTTTCGAACAAGCAGCTTTTGATATCTATTAACGTCCCTCCCAGACCTCATTCAATATCAAGGACTTTTCTCATATCCGTTCAACTCCTTCCCCGAACTTTTCTGTGATGCTGGACGAAGATATGAATACCATGGACAGCAAACTCTCGTGTCTGAAGGACAGACGCAACTTGCTCGCAGAAATCTCCCACTTCTTACCGGAACCATGATTTGTCGAACATCTCAATGCTATAATTGAGCCGTATTGCCCGTTGCACTGATATCAGGCTTTCTTTGTCGCGTTCAATTATCGGTGGTAGGTGGGATGGTAACTTCAAGCTGGAGGCAATTCGTGATTGCCATTAGTTATTCATTGCTATTCTCGATGGATAGGTATGCGGCATTAAACTTCAGTGGCGTAATCCCAGCCGATGTCAACTGTTGTGGCTGCACCTGTGGGGTGAGAAGTTGAACCTGTGTACTCTATTTCATTATAAAGTTGCGTGATGGCTCGAACGCTGTAGTTGCATTGCCTGAAACCCTTAGTGTAGCCATGCCGCAAAATTTGTAGGACAGGCTGCAACTAGAATGTATACGTCACGGTGGCGAGCATCATATGCAGGCGGCGATCATGACCCCTGAGAAATATACTCCACCTTGCCATGACATCGTTTTAAGTACTACACTCAACTATATTCATTCATTCCATTCGTTTTTCATCACTTTTCATGGCCTCGGGTGGAGAAAACATCATTGCTTCATGCTGTACTTGCTGCAGTAAGTCCAAGTCCAACATTCAAGCTGCTTGCAAGCTGTCATACGAGAGCAACTTGAATGACCACGTTTTTTCTTAAGGTCTTGCCCTCTGCGCATCACTTGCAAGTTGGTTCACAACACGTAGGTCCAAAACGACATTGAGGGCGAGGGCTAATTCTATACTTTCGTTGTGCAGAGTCTTTCGGTGCTGGTCGTGGTTCTGGCAGTGGTTGCTGTGGTCCATGCTGTAACAAGACCTTTGACGAAGATGCATTCGATGAACAAGTCAAAAGGGATATGGAGAAAACACGAGACCCCAATATTCTCCCACCTGGGCCACACAAGCAAATGACTGCATCCACAAACTGAATCTTAGAATCATTTGGGACGGTGTGCACAGTCTTACCCCCGCATTGTCGTACGTTTGCTATCACTGTAATCTCAGATAAGCTACCCTCATCCTTCCATTTACAAACTAGGGTGGCTCTGGTTTCCAAGGCTGATGCACAGCTATTGTCCGTACACCCTTAAATGTCATTGTCATTGTGTCTACACGCAACCGTTCTACTTATCGTCTTGTCCAATAACAATAAACGGCGGTACATCACTAAGGCATTTCAAATGGCCTTCTCGATCTTCAGTTATGCAAAGAGGGTGTGCACGATCGAAGACTCCCAGATGGAGTCATTGAAGTTGGGCGCAACCGAGCTGATTTAGTGAACAGGGCCTTCTGACCGGGTTTGCTGTGAAGATAACACTATTTCTCCGCCGCTAAATTCTATGTTTTTCCATTCTTTTGGGTCCTTCTATCCTTCAGATATCTTGCTGCGACTCCGACTTCAAGGGTATTTCGGCAGCGCCCAGATGATCACCCCTACCAACAAGCTCCCAGTACGCCACTACAAATATCACCTTTTGTCGATGCAACAAGAGCAGTAGTAGGACAACCAATTCAACGTGGCCATAAAACCAACCATTGTCCATTTTTGGATTTTCCCTATTCGAGTCATTATTGAGGTTGCCGTATGTGGCCACGACTTTGCCCAGTACAAGCCTCATTGAAACCTCATTTCCAGCCTCATTGTCTCTATCTAGTGACGGCGACCTTTTGTTACAGTTTATTATTATTTATGTATTGTTGGAAACGCTTTGTCCTATTTCGGGCCGATGGTGGGCGCTTATGCCATTCAAGAGCCGCAACTCGAGACTCTAGAGAATATCCTTGACTAACAAGAACCTCAAGATGCTGCATTGTTTGGGATTTATCTAAATCGGGCTGAGCGCCTTTGATACCCTAATGGACATATCTCCTATCTGGAATGACGTCTCTAATGTTGCAGCAGTGCTTTTCAGACGTAAACGGAATACTTGTTTTTGAAGATCTCACTGGTACTGGTACTCAATCGAACTCGTCTGGCCGACTTCGAAAAATAAGCTCTTTTTCACTCTTGTATATCAACTCGGGTAAACGTATTATAGCCATTATGTAACACTATACAAGTTCATGTATCTACACAAGCAGCGTCAAAATTAGTACAGTAAAAAACTGAGATGTGAGCAAAATGTCCGAGACCAACTAATTTTACAACCGAAAACCTATGTTCCAATCATCATAAATCAAGACAGAAACCAGAGCGTAAATGACATCAAATTACGGTTGAGATTCCCGTTCGCCCCTAGATGAAACAGCATGAATGTCTCCAGGGGTAGTTTACCCTTTGCAGGTATCCCTTTCATGAGAGTGGTGGTATGAACCTTCCATATAAGAGCCCCATCATCAACTACGGAGTAGTTGTGGGGCCTTTCGACAAAATTACAGGGCTTGACTCGATGGATCGAGGAGAAAGAGATGGAGAAGAAGGTTCATCCTTAACCAACTCAGAGGGCGAATCATCTCGGTGTGAAGATTTCGGCCATGTGACCCTAAGCATACCTTCAGTCAGTGTGGCGCTTACATCTGACTCCTGGATTAACAGTTTGATTAGTGACTCCCCCATTTGATCACGTAAGGTACTGACCTTAGTAGCAGATGGCACTCTTATTCTACGGACAAATGGGCCATACCTGAGCTCCCGCACGTTTGTCCGCGCATGATGAAAGGATACGAGATCAATGTCCATGGCATCTGGACAGGACTCTTCATTGCAAGAGTTCGACTTTGTATAAGGGGATTGCCTATTTCCGTGGACGACAATGAAGTCTTCTTTAAGCGATATATTGATGTCCGCGCTTTTCAATCCAGGTAACTCGAAAACCGCGAGGTATCTGGGAGATTCGGGATCATTTACGATGTCGACGCTAAAAAATAAACGAACGTGAGATGATGAGCTGGAAATTAGGATAAGTGCGCCTTTACCGAGGAATATACACGACTGGCTCTCTGCGACGGACAAGTCGTATCTGCCCATCTTGCAATGCCTTCATACACTTTTCATTCGCCAGACGATTGACCAGCTGCACAAACTTTGGATCCTGCATCAGGGTCTGGTACCCTACAATAGATGTAGAGCCAAGATTCGCTTTTGAGGTTGAGGAACGTGTTCGTCGTGCCGGAGATGTTGACATTTCGTGTGAGTGAAAGTGGACAGTAGTAACTTTGCAAATGCCTTGATCACCTATTTATATGAGGCGGAACGGCATGATCCGTTGACAATATCGAGATGACTCGAAAGGGGATCCAGATTACTAATTAGATCTCGATCACTCTCGATTCCGACGACTCGGCGACGAGCGCCTAGCAGACCATCGTACCCGGAACTCCTTTAAAAAGCCATGCGCACTGCATGACGAGTCTTGGTCAGAAACTTTTATTTCCGTGGAAGAGGATTCTGACATTTGAGTGTTCGAGCAGTGGTATGGCGATGAAAAAGCAATTGCCGGGACAAAAATTGATCCATGCTGTGTGTAAGGCAGCCATGCGTCAGAGTGATCACGTGACCACCGACTTGTGGCGGAGGCTGCATGGATCCTTCGTTCTCGGCCATCTCTGCGATTCTCGCCGACTTTATTACTTGAAAACCGTATCGTGGGCTGACATGTCAAAGGTAGTTTTCGGTATGTTGGTATCCTTATACCCGAGTCAAAGCTAACCGTTCATTACTTCAGTTGGGAATGTCCCGTACAACATGGGCGAGGAGCAGCTTATCGACGTTTTCAAGTCTGTAGGACAGGTTGTAGGCTTCAGGTAACCTTTTCTTGTTAACCTTTTGACCTGTGTGAACGCTTTCCCTTCATTAGACTGGTATTTGACAGGGAAACAGGGAAACCGCGAGGTTATGGATTTTGCGAATTTGCGGGTATGTTGCTCCTTTATCTTATCTTTTTCTTCTCAATTACCTTTCTGATTCTCGGCCATTCACGATACCAGACCACGAAACCGCGCTTTCTGCGGTGCGAAACTTAAACGGTGTTGATGTTGGTGGACGTCCTCTTCGAATTGACCTTGCCGATTCGGACCCCTTCCTGGAAGGTAAAACAACCGTTCGAGGAGAGCTTCTAGACAGCGGCTACCCTGGTCCATCCGAACCTCGTTCGCGAAGTGGACGGAACGGTCAAAGCGATCCCGAATCATTCCTTGCAAACTTGCCCCAAGGCAAAACACTACTACCAGGTCAATCAGCCCTTGATAGCATCAGCCAAACGCTTGCCAGCATGGCTCCTAGTCAGCTTATGGAGGTCCTGGCGCAGACGAAGGTTATTATTCATGATTTGAGTTGCTTTCCTGATATAGCTTGCTGAGAAAACCACCAGGCATTTGTGATTACACATCCAGACCAGGCTAGACTCCTGCTCGTCAAACATCCTCAGTTGTCTTACGCGTTATTCCAAGCGTTACTGCTTAACAAGATTGTGGATTCTGCTATTTTGGAGCGAATGCTTGCTTCATCCAGAGGCCCTACCACTCCCGCCCCTCATGCCTCAGCTCCACCAATAGCTGCAGGCGCACGGCCCGGTATGGCTCCTCCCGCCCCACATATCTCGGCCTACCCTTCTACATCTGCGTCTATCTACCCATCTCATGTGCCTTCCTTTCCTAGCCAGCCTCCTCCGCTACCGGGAACTATGTATCCACCCACGCAACCGTTCTACCGTCCACCTGTTCCCCCAGTGCTAGGCACACAACCACCAATCCCATCCTCTGGAGCTGCTGTTGGTCCACCAAAACCTGGTTTGTCTGAAATTAGTGAAAACCAACGGGTACGTTAAGCCGTTCGTTTTCCGTACCATTGTTGTTGCACTGGCGTTTGTTCCCATCTAGGCCATGTTAATGCAAGTTCTCTCTTTGACGCAAGATCAGATCAATGCCCTTGGGGAGAATGAGCGAACGGCAATCATGCAACTAGTACGATTTCTACCCTTTCGATCCTGTCTTCTGTGCTAAAAGGTACACACACAGCGGAATCAATTCATGGGCACACCCCCAACTGTGACATAGCACCCCATCTCTATTCACTTTCTAAGGCCGACCCGACGCCCGCTTTCTACATTTGGGGTTATCTTCTGTTGTATAATATAGCAGCATCGTAACATTCTTGTCAAATTTCCGAGAGTGTCAAATCTCTTTGTGTTTGGGGTAAATTTCAAAATCAAAGCAGCCTGGTGATGCGAATTTAATCCACAAATCAAATATGCTAATTTGGGTTTTGACTTTGGGTTTTGACTACAAGCAATTGGCACCCTTACCTCAGTCTGACCCCACATCACTGATCTTTGCTCCCGTTGCTGACCCTGTAAAGTCATGGTGTGTCTCAATTAGCAATATCGTCATATCGGTATAATCGTAATGACGTCGACGCAACTTATTATAAGTTACTTACTTAAATCTTGTCAATGAACTGAGCGCTAAAGCATTCTCGACGTTGGCCCAGCGCTTAAGTATTTGCACCTCTAATCCGGTTGATATAAATCGATATCCATATTGCAAGGAAGCACTGCGTTCTCCATTGCATGGTTGCTCTGCAAAGTGTGCAGTACTTTTAGTGATTGACAATGTGATTCCGACCGACCTCAGAAGTTTAGAAGGTGCAGCAAGGTCGGAAAACTATATACGACTTAAGTTCAGTGCTTATTGTATTACTACTTACAACGTTAAACAAGCACAGAACTGGTGCAGTTAAGTAGTATATTCCTGTACTGTAATCAGTATACTATACTACTGTTCAAGTTTCGGCTTGACATCGACACAAAAACCTCAGGCCTCAGGTTTGAGCGCTTGAATTAGTATGTATCATTATTGCTGCAACACATATCTTCTGACAAGCTCCAAATGCTATACAATGATAAAGATAACAGATAAAGACGCAAAATCGAGAATGAGATCGGTCTATGTGGATCCGAGAAGGAGGAAAACACCAACTTAACTTACTCCACTTTTGCTGAAGTTGACTATGAGGATCCTGAATACAGACAGGGCACACACACTGCATTGCAGTGGGCGGAATAGAGAAGGATAGGTGCATGTAGTTAAGCAAAGCACTGTAAAACACCCTTTTTTATCAAATGCCATTTTAAGTATGCCATGTATATGAAATAGAGACTTACAAGTGACTACCCCATCCACGACAACGCTAAGATTCTGAATGGTCTCAACTTGAATTCCAATACAAGAGAAAAACGAACGTTGGATGAGAGGAATATACACGAGTTCGGGGATGCGATCAGTTGGACGACTGAAAATAAATCACTGGGAGTGTCTGAATCCAAATGGCTAGAGTCAACTACGAAGCGAACTTTCATATTTTCGGTCTCGGAGCAAGAGGAGGCGATTTTCCGGGGTAATTCCACTGTATGCACAGATATATATGTGATTGGCAAGTACTTCAGCTATTCGACCATTGACAGTATTTTGATTCAAAAAAGTCGACGATTGTCGACCTTCTGTCGCCCGTTCTATCGAACCAACAGATATCTATTTAAAAGACCGGTGCAGAGAGTGATTGAAAGAACAATGTCCAAATAATCAAAGCCTTTCAGTCAAGCGGTAAACAAATATAGATATTTGGGGATGGCTATATTTGGTACACCTACCGGAATTCTCTACCATTTCGAAGACCTACCAAGAATCTGTCGAGCTGTCTTGATTACCCCAAATTTGAGTCTGTAGTACTGGTATATCCCGATCCAATCGCCGATTTCGGGAGCGTGACATAGAGGTTGGAGTTGGTGGGTTGCGTAGGACTCGGAGAGACCCTGGAATGGTGAAAGCAGGCATAGCAGTAGTGGGTCTAATCGTCATGCCGTTTTCAAATACATGGTGTGCGGCTCCAACGTGCATCTGGATGAAGAAGTAAATTCGCAATAAATTTCGAAAGCATGAACCCGAACCTGTTCCGGCGATGTACTAGGGACAAATGAGTTCGATGGAAATCTCCCCCAGTCCGTGTTGGGTACGGACTTGATTGCCACAAGATGATGGCTTGCTTGGTCGTTGAAAAGTATCCGAGTCAATCCATGGCAACGAGCAAAGTTCACAGGCGAGGTACGTGATGTTTGCCACCACATTCTTTAGTCCTAGTCCATACATAGCCCTCGACTCCTTCCAGAAATGTACTCTATCAAATTCCCGGAATACCAGCGAATCTTGCAAGGTCGCCACGACAAGTTCAACTCTACCTAGAG
Organism: Inosperma sp. D86; assembly: GCA_026262225.1. Classification (NCBI taxonomy): domain Eukaryota; kingdom Fungi; phylum Basidiomycota; class Agaricomycetes; order Agaricales; family Inocybaceae; genus Inosperma; species Inosperma sp. D86. The sequence continues at coordinate 170 of JAIUJM010000815.1, read as the reverse complement.
GATCGATCGTATGGGTAAAAATGAAATGTAGGCATTTGAAGCGCAGTGGTCAGGATCTTTATTTATTTTACAATTCGGAAGTGCGCCATCCAGTCGATCACAATAAATCGTGAGCTCTCCAGGCTCTTTTGAGGCATGCGAAGAGGTAGTACCTTGCTATAAAATATATG
>JAIUJM010000814.1:0-12196 GCA_026262225.1 Inosperma sp. D86 | reverse complement strand
CCATTCAGGAAAAAGTGTGAAGTAGCGAACCTCAGTTTCTGCAATGGAAGAACTGGATGACCATGGGATAATTTTCTCTAGGCTCGCCCTCCATATGGATTTTTGTACCACCTTCTCCTGACCTTCACTGTCTTCATCTGCCTCGTCTTCGTCCATATCTTGCATTTCCGTGTCTTCATTTTCACAATTATTAATTTTAATCGGACGCCTTGCTTCATCTTCAACCACCGTGTCTAGAACCTCCATTTCTTCCTCTTCCTCTTCCTTCTCTTTTTCTGCCTTCATAACGGCCCGTTGGGCACTTCGGATGAGAACGGCCCGATGAAGAGCAGTACCACCGAGAGATTTACGTCGGGGCGGAGTTTGAGGAGGGGTTTGAGTTCTTAACACGGGAAATTGCTGAACCGCTGACTTAGCAGGCGAGAGGAGCTCAACAGGAATATCTTCTAGAATAACGAGGTCTTTATCTTCCTCAACGACACGAGGATGGCTGGTGTGCACAAGAACAATTGCCTCTTCAGGTTCACTTTCCGGAAGAATGGAAGACTTCAAGGGAGAAGGGTTATTTTGTTTAAATGGACTCCTCGAAGGATTTTTCATGGGACTTTGAAGTATTTTGAGATTTTCACGCGGATCGTTCGATGGACGAGGAGAAAAGACTTGAGCCGAATGGATCATAGAAAGTCTTAGAGCGCGCTTAGGCGGTCCTAATTAAATATCTCATGTAAGCCAGAGATATGTTGGTTAGAACAAAGTGCTTACGTGCTGGTGTAGCGTACAAAGCTTTTCGCATCTCCTTTGGAGGGTAGGTAAACCTGAACCGCTTTCCATGGATCTCGAAAACGGTGTTGTTGGTTAATGGAATAATAGTTTGTTTCGTAGAACCTGAATTTTCACTTGAAGTATGTGGAAACACTTTGCATCCATCCACCAAGGCTCCCGACGTACCCAAGATGGCGAGAAATGCCTGAAATCATTTCAGTACAACTGTGATAGTCAAATATTTTTACATACCTTATACTGGTCAAAAACTATTTTACAATGAAGGCTGTCCACGTCTGGATAGTATAGTCTAACTCCACATGCAGTAGAGCTCCCAAATGTCAATTCCTCATCATCGATCCCAAAGGATGCAATGACATTGTCGTGAATGGAATCACATTGGCGTTTCAACACGCTGAGGGTCCCGTATCGACCAACCTCGCAGAAGCCTGAGGTGTCCATTATGCGGCACGAAAGAGAATGAAGGACTTGTCACCAAAGTTGAACGCGAAAACAAATTCCAACTCTCAACGCGTCGCGACCATGTGACCTGTGAATGTGACCCAAAAACTAAAAAAGCGGCTCGTGACTTTATACTATTAAATTCATTTGTTAAAAACATATACAGAGGAGTTCAAATCTTTTATCGCATTTGTAATTTCCTCAGTCCTGGGATGCGATGGACATAATATTACACTCCGTATGTCCGAATATCTAGTACAATCTGCCATACTCTTCCAAGGGCCCTTGGCACAGTTGGTAGCGCGCACGCTTCGCATTGATTGCAATTGCGTGAGGTCGTGAGTTCGACTCTCACAGTGTCCACTTTTTACTGAATATCGGAGACCATTTTAGCTACATTGTACTTCCTACTTCCAGATCAATCAGAACCATCCTTGATTGAAACTACTTCTCTTTATGGTACCCAGCTGTGCATTTATGTTTGATTGCCACAAATTTGCAGGGCTTGTTCGTTAATGCGGCCAGCAGCTCAAGTGTTTTATATATTGCAATATCTGTCAAACTGCAGACTTCTGATTGGAAAACCTGTACTAGACGTTGCTATGTGCCATTGTGTCTTGCTGAACTTGACTTTAGTGCCAAAATCTGGATATACAACTGGATTCCAAAGCTCCATACAAATGAAAATGTTGTATTTACAAATACAGTAGAAGGCTAGCATAATGAGACTGACATCCTTCGGCTCAAGCGCAAGACGCAATCTTTTAAGAATTAATAGAGTAAATGGAAATGGCACATTCTGTCGCCTCAGATGCTGCCCATATGCATGGAAAAGAGATAGTCGACCATCAAACCAACCCACACTATCCCACCCAAGTAACCGTTACGCTTGAAATTTTCTATAGGATTGAATTTAGTAACCACACATGAACCAAAAATTAAATACGTACGCCAGCAACTCTTTGGCACGTCCAAGTCGACTGTGTAATACTGCCAGACGAGATGTGCAGCAGTGCCACCGACAGAAATGGAGAAGTAAGCAACGCCTTGATGATTAAGCAGGCCGGCTAACGCCAGCATCGACAAGAATGTTAAGCCACAACCAACAAGAAGCGGCCGGATCCAGCTTCCAAAGAAAATTGCAGTCGAACGAACGCCAACCCTGATGTCGTCCTTGATATCCTGGCAAGCGTAAACCGTATCTGGAATGGTTTCTCAACATATCTGGAAAGTCATCCCAATTTGAATTACAAACCATAAACCATAGTCCAACTAATTCGGAGAATATCAGGTAACAAATTATCTCATAGAAAACCACACGTACCACCAACAGCCAAGGATGCCCGCAGAAAGGATGCCATAGTCAGGAAAGCCTGTCGTGGCAATCCACGCCGCAATGAAACCGAAATTCATGGCCAAACCCAGCCATGCTTGAGGCCAGTGGGTAAAACGCTTGAAAAACGGATACAACAGGAAGCTTTAGAAATTTTAGTCTAAAAATACTAAATCGGACCGAGACAGCAAGCTTACAGCGGGAGAAGCTGGAATAAAGCAACCCATAGCCTGTGTCACGAAATAAGTGTCAGGGTCGGTGCTAAAACACTATAGCAGTACTCACGCCAAGCCACGAAATACTGAAATGAAAAAGATGACACCAATGGTGTATTGCAGAAGGAGATAGATCGTGGCAGCTCGGACAGAAATACGACCGCTGGGTAAAGGTCGAGTCCGGCATCGTTCTGAAAAGCCCATCAACAAAGCCCATTGCCACATGAGAAGATCGTGCCGCTCACCAACACCAGCGTCGAGCTTACGATCAACGATGTCATTAACAGTACAGGCAGAGCAGCGTAAGATAAAAGCAGCAAAAAAGCACTTCAGGAAGTTTAGGGCGTAGGCTTCGACTGGTAAGCCCATCCGAAAGGCACCCATTGTGAGGCCCCATGCTGATAAACAGTATTTAGATTTCATGGAATCGAAGCAAAAAAACAATAAAATACTGAAGGGCCAGAACATAAGAATGGTTCCTGTAGGCTATACAGACGATCAGAATTTGTTGGATGGGCCGTTCAGCATATCCATACCTTCTCAAGTCTGATCAACTCAAAGTAAGGGCGTATAGTTGGCGATGCAAGATGGAGAGGAAATTTTGGAGGGGCAGTGTTTACAGGAAGGAGAAGAGTGGAGTCGTGAAAAGTCTTGCTATCCATGAGGAGTCGTTATGTCGTGCGGGGTACGTTAATTATTAGGAAGGGTGCCAAACGGTACTACCCTGACGGATAGTTGTGTCTCCAACTCGACTTTTATCTGTTTTCGCTGGTCTAACACGTGGAAGCAAATGGGGAATAACAAAACCAACTTGGAAAGACTGGTCCCTTGTCCTGGATAGATTTATCATGTTACCGACAAAGCAACAATCGCCAGGAGAGTAGAAGACCAAAACTGGTATCCCCTGGAATCCAAATCTGGTTGGTTGATAAAGCCGTATGGAATCCAGATTTATTTGAGGGCAGTTAGGGAAATCTCGGATATCAGCCAAGATCTGACGTGCTTTCGTACGATGTCCGAAACTGATGTGTTCTGAAGAGAAAGAACATTGGTCCTGAATACCTCTAGGGGGTGCCGCACTTGCGAAAACGTCACTTACGTATGATGTGGTACATCTCTTCGATGCAAGCATGGTCCCCACAACTATCGTATCGTCAATGTCACGAAACCCATGGCAATAATGCATTTTAACACCTACCTGAATTGTTGGCTACCTTAAATACACTGTGACCATGATCGATATAGAGACTTACAATTTATATAACTTTATTCCGGGTGTCGATTGTCAAGGTGATGACAATATGAGGCCTCGGCATTCAAAGTTTGCTGTCTCTGTGGATGATTTTCGTTAGAAAGTCGTCTCCTGTTAAAGGTTAGTGTCAAGGATGAATATTCCTAGAACAGCAAGCAGCCACACACCTGTGTCAGCTGGCACTTAAGTTAGAGGTACGGAATGATCGACTGAATAAGGCAACTCCATTCATCACGCGATGATCTTGTAGGATTGGCTATTTCCCACTGCCGTTGATTTATTTTTTTTTTTTCAATTTTCCTAAGCCGAATACGACTCGACCGTTCCTGAGAAATGTACTTGGGGTTCCAGACGATTCCTTGGTATTTGACTGATCAAGAACTAAATAGGCCCAGCCCTTCAAGTTGAGATTTATCTCCAATAAATGGAGCTCAAATCCGTACACCCTGAGATGGCTAAGGTCCAAGGCAAACGCCGCGGGAACTCTGACAGGAATTTTGGTGGCTCAAGGACGAGCCCATGTAGATAGATACGACTCATATGAAAAGAACACCGGGGATCTCGGGAGGTTCAAACCTAAGCCGTTCAAGCTGTTCCACTTGAATCGGATCCGCTAACGATCCCTCTAAACCTGAACGATGGGTGACCTCGAGGTGGCGTTAGCCCGATTGCTGGCGGTTCACCAAAGAAGAACCACACATACGTATACAACGCCCGTGTTTGGCATTTATGTCCCTGGAGCGTCGTGTAGGCGCCAGATACGTAGTCACAGTGATCTTCTAGGATGGCGGTAGTAGTGTTAACAGTCACGTTTTGGAAACAGGGTTGCTATCAACGTTACAAGAGGAGAAGCAAGAAAAGATGGATGAACTACAAACCCTGCCTCTATTTGCAGCTTGAGATGAATATATCGTTTATTTCCAATCGGAGCCGAGTGAGTCGATTCATATGTTTTCAAGAAGTACGGCGCCTTCCGTGATCTCAGTACCAGCGTACAGGATATTGCCCCAAGTATTGACCTATGCATGGGTTTAGTTCTTACGTACAAGTACCTTGACAAATCAAAGCGCAGTAACAATGTTCCCAATCTCTGTGTTCAGGTGTGAATAAGACCTCGTTTTGTCATTTCGGTATCATCAGCGGATGCGAAATGGACAAGGATTCCTCCATGTAAGTCCAATCATGATCAGAAGACGATAGGTATGGGTGCTCACCCTGTCTTATTCATAGAGTTTGGTTGGGTAGGAGAGTTCTCATTTGTGGAACATATTGCGATTCCTTAAGATCCATCCATCAACCATCCATCCACATCTGGATGAATGGCCAATGAAGGCAGTGTGAATACCGTAACTCCTGAGGTAATTGTATGCAATAACGGTGCATAGGAGATATTTTCTTCAGTACCGGGGTTTGGGTCCAGACCATCCATGAGAATTGGTGTTGTCCAAATTAGGCTTGAATGCAAACAGGCACCCACATCAAAGCGCCGACGCAGAACAATTTTGCTGATCCACAATCTTAAGACTGACGGACGTAAAATTGGACTTTGGAAATGGCAGCTCGAATTAGCAGATCACCAGACATTACAGTTATGTTGAGGGGTTCAACCATTAACATGACTTGTCAGGATTGCCACACCACCCCAACAATTTGACATGTCGGAGAAAGCGTTCTGTATCAGTGTCATGACCCCTGTCGGAAGCTAATTTGACTGGATTTAATTATGCGATCGACCTGTCGAGTTAGTCTCCAGAGAAATCCCGTTCCTAACCCAATTCGAGCATACTGGGATACCAGCTCCAACGACAGGATTGCGCAATTTTGGATCGAGGGACATGGAACACATAAGGTGATCTTCTAGAAAGAAAGAACATCTTCAATAGAAATCTGAAAGCGCGAGTGGAGAAACACATGAGTCTTAATTTCAGGCCACTGGGAGTCGGCATTTTTTATTATAGAGAAACGACAGGAAATAGGTGAATTCAGGGGACGGGCTATTGTACATCACCGAAGTATTCCTCCACTAAGGCCTTCTTCCTCAGCGTAAGGATTATACCTTCCATTTCCTCGTGAGATGGCAATTTAGGCGGCATCAAGTGTTCCAGAGTAAGATAGGGCATGTACACAGCGGCAGCTTGAGCATGTATTCTTGCAGTATTTGCGTTTGGAGTAGGGTCAGGAGATGTTGTGGGGATATCCACGGTTGACTTCGACTTTTTGGTCTCTTCACCGCTTGACAACATCACCTCGTCTTCGTCATCATCGGCTTTCCGTTTCGCTGTCATGGAAGGCAAGTGTCGAGAGTCAGTCTGGGCAGCTTTTGTCATTGTATCCGGTCGTGGAATATCTGGAAGAGTTGTTGTCGAACTCAGATCAAGGACCCCCCGTAGGTTTAAACAGCTCTCTTCCCAATCTATTGTACAGGACATGAAATGCACAACGGGGATAACTAATGCAATGCAAACTTACCTTCATCTTCTGCGTTTTTCTCATATATCAGTAGTTTGCCGTCTGCCTCGTCCAAGTCACCAAAATACGCCGGTCCCTGCTTTGTAAACCTTTTATAAAAAGCATGGACTTGGTTCTCTTCCTCTTCCTCGTTTTTTCTGCTTTGGAATAGTTCACGAACCCCAGGAAGTTCTTTTGCCCGACCAAAATACCTGATAAGTTGATTAGTTATGTGGGGTGACATGGAAAAGAAAAGCATTACTTGTAACCTTTCGTACCCGGAACTTCTTTCCCGTCATCATCTAGCATGGCTACATTTCTTCGGTAGTTAGCGCCTCCTAATGCCACAATTTGGTTCTCCCAATGGCGCTTTTCTCGAAGTAACTTGTTTATCTCGTCATTGAGATCACGAACTTCATAGTCGCTTAGACCAGCTAGAGAGACAAATTCCATTAGCCCATGGCGTCGAGATTTCGATGTGCACGCACAATCTTGAATTTTGGAAACCTTCCGACTTATTTCTCTTAAAATCTCCCCTCTCCACCGTTCGCACTCCCTCAAACTTTTACATGTACTTGCCACACGAGGTCGTCGGTCGGAACGAGTACCCAAACCGAGTTCGGCGGCTTGGGCCTCCCGGAATCGGTACAGCATAGACTGAGCCTTCTCCTCGTTACGCGCCTATGAAACACAGCTTGTGTCCAGTGCTAAAAATCAGTGACAGGATTACGCACCATATTTTTCAATGAACTTCAGACCTTTCCAAAGCGACTAACGAGCGACAGTTGGAGAGTTACTTGAGAGTTTACGCAACGGAACATGCCTGAGTTTGGCTTCCGAAATAAACACAGCCAAAGAATTCGTCTTGACTTCTTCAACCTAGATATCGATCCAATGGCTCCAACAGTCGAGGATATAGCAGAAGGTATTTCTATAATGGGAGACTTACGACTGTTCTCTGAATATAGCCAGAACAAAAACAATTTATTAAAGTAGTCAACACTTTCAAGAACTATGCGCAATACTCCCTGTCCGCCAACAATCGACGAAGGAAGGATATTTATACCATACCAACAGGGGATCAAGACCTTTTGGATGGCCTGGGCTACAAGCAGAAACTTGATGCGGTTGACAAAGCAATTCTCGTGAACGCAGAATTTCTTGCTAAGATCATCGAGGATACGGAAATATTTGACGAGGTTGAAGATGGGTCAGCCTCAGATCCCCAATCGCACAATCACTCGCATGCAGGTCAGCCATTCCTTGCCGACAAGTCAGTTGTTTGGCTAAGTCGGCGTGTAGATCCTTCACACTCACATACACATTCCCATCACACTCATGGATCACAAAGACAGGGAAATCATTCCAATTCATCTAAAAGATCAACTGAGTTTGATATGGACAAACTGAGAAGTACTCTAAAGCAGTTCGTTCGCGACTGGAGTGAAGAGGTGTTTATGCCTTTGTCATAACTTAATGCCCAGTTGACCTGATTTTGTAGGGCAAGGTAGAGCGCGACGCGTGTTACAGTCCAATGAAGGATGCCTTACTTGCTCATTTCAGCGACGTACCACAGGATAAAAGGTATTCCCATCAGTTTTCTTTAGAAATCTTCTAGACTGAATTATTTAGACGTCATTTACGTGTCCTCGTCCCAGGCGCGGGCCTTGGACGTCTGGCCTACGATGTCGCAAAGCTTGGTATTTATGTGGCCCAGTATAAAATCCGATTTATTCACCGCAAGCATTTCTCAAATAGGCTTTACGTGTCAAGGCAACGAATTTTCCCACTATATGTTGCTTTCCTCGTTCTTCATACTCAACCGGTGAGTTTTTAGGCATTTCCACCAGTTAATGCTCATGCAACAACCATTCAGGACTACTGAGATTAAGAAACATACCCTATATCCATACATTCATTCATTCTCGAACGCGCCAAACAAAGAGGCGATACTGCAGGCTGTCTCGATACCAGATGTCTTGCCATCAGACCTTCCAGAAGGATCCAATTTCTCGTTGGTTGCTGGTGAGACTACTAGATGACCCACAGCAGTATATGGCTGATAATCGGCTCTAGGTGACTTCGAAGAAGTCTATGGAACCGATTCAGATCCAGATGAACCTCAAGCAGGACAGTGGGATGCTATCATGACCTGTTTCTTCATCGATACTGTGAGCACTCCTTGGATTCATCCCGTAAATCTGCTTGATGCTGGAAAAGGCCAAGAACATTGTCAACTATTTACGTGTTATTCACCGCATTTTAGCGCCTGGTGGGGTATGGATTAATCTAGGTTTATTGTTTCATCACTTCTTTCATTTTCTCGAATCTCATTCCTTCCGTAGGACCGTTATTGTGGCATTGGGAGAACAATAACTCCAACGACCCTTCAATAGAACTGGATATGGAAGAATTGCAGGCACTCATTCGGACGATTGGTTTTGAAATATCCGTGAGTGTTCGGATCTTCTTCGGTTTCAATGGATATACTTATTTTGAATGACAAGAACCAAAAATCAATCGACACGACATATACGAACAACGCAAAAAGCATGCTTGGTTATATCTACCAGGCCTCGTTATGGACAGCCACCAAAATCTAATCAGCATGTTTCATGTGGTCCGGTACAACCCTACCGGCTTGGGTATCTTTCAAGGATTTCAAATGTGTTTTACTTTCTAGAAATAGTGACACGATCCACCCTATCAAATCGGAAGGTTCATGCAAATATATGTATGTCATCTCGAAAGAAGAGGTCTTAGTGATCCTGGAGTACACGAGCACTAACGAATTCGTTATCTTCGGCATATGTACCGATATGTCCTGGAACGAGAACATTTTGGAACCCCAGTTTACTATCTGGGTGGACAAAGGGTGGTATTCTTTGCGCTTCTGTGTTCAAGCAGCCAAATCCCATTTATTCAGGCTAGATTGTCATCAGACTTCAATAGAGTTCTCCGTGATCACATGGACAGCCCATTCCGGATGTTTTGAAATGAGTATCCATGGTACCATGGTACCATCGTCCTTATTATAAAACCCATTTTTTCCTTTTCAGCGTTCGAACTAATTTAGGCCAAAGTGTTTTGGAATATGGATACCCTCCATCTGAAAAGTGCCAGTCGTATATCTTTTTGATTTTTTTTGTGCAAGTACGATTTGTGGGTGTAGCAGATGTGATGGGAGAAAGATGCCAGGAATGATCAAAGAGGTCTATAAAAGGCTACCTGCTTCTGAGAACGTGTACGGAACGTGTTTTTTTCTGAATTTACTAATCAAGGGCTATCAAAGTTTACAAACGCTAAAGCCGTGGATTTCGAAAACAGTCATTGACGATGATTCATCGTTATGTTAGAAAATCCCATGTTCGGGATTTCACGAGGCGTGGAAATATATGTACAGAACAAAATACCCCTTACGAACCCTTGCACAAATGCTAGCCCCGTAAAAACACAAATCATGACGTACGTTTCCGAGCCTTTCGCTCTTCTTCTATGCAGAATTCAAGAGACAAGCGAGTGGAGATACGCCATATAATCAATTCAAGTTGTGGTCTGACTGCGCATCTGTAAAGTGTGCCCGAAGGATGCTTACCAGCCTTTTCTTAACCATGTCGGATTAATTCTTTTGTAAAGGAACTTCTCGGCAACTTCAGAGAAGTGATGGACTATTACTCAAGAACGTAAACTTGGATCAGCAGTAAAAATTGGTTGGAAAGGTCTCGACCTACTTATGGCAGAATCCAATATATAAGTATCTTCGAACAACGGAAGATATAATTGGTTGCAAGGCCTCGACCTAGAGCAAGAATATTTTCGGCCACGGAACATATCACACTTGATTTGAAAATATTGGGCATTCGTAAGATTTGGACCGAGCTTTCCAGGTGGTGGGAAGGGAACCATCGAGTTCGTCTTAGTGGCATTGAATGTGGGCTTCGTTAGTACGTGTACATTTGGTTTAGCGACGAAGTTCCGTTGGGTTTCACGAAATGAAAACAAAAAAAAACAACAATCTCAACGGACATGTGGACCAAAGGATTTCCCTGCAAGCAAGGGGGGATCACAAGTGTCAGCGCGCTTTCCTCCAATCATCGATGAAAGGTTGACGTTGACGTTGATCATCGATTCGGTTAGCTTGAGATGAATCAATCAACTGATATCATGATAATCAATTTCTGGGTTTCATTATTGACAACTTCGAGTTATCGGTTGAAAGCATGTCCCGAGTGAGCCGGTTAGCGACTGAGTAATTAGAATGATTGGCACTAAGTAGATCTTCAGACCACCCACTTATTACCCCCCAAACTAGCATAGCTTAGTCCGTGATTATGGATCGTACTAGCAAGATTGGAATTTCTTGAAGAAAAGGTTGAGAAAAGGTAATTTATGTAGATTGACAGTCATGTCCAGACATGCAAACATCGTTAGAAGATTAAGAGGTTCAAGAGAGAATGTATAGTAGCTTATTCGTTCTGATAACCCAAAAGATCTCAAACAGATAAGGGGATGGATGGATGAATGGTAAAAACAATCGTTCCGAGGCGATCAAGGAATGTAAACGACCAAGAGGACATTAACAACCAACTTTGTCAACTCTCCATTCGATACAAAATCCACTCGCTGCTTCCCAATCACAGGCGAAGGATTATTATAATCCGTCAACAGATTGACTTTCGCCTCGGCAAACGATAGTGCTCCGCTAGCTTGAACCCTCGGGCCAATAGACGCATCGCCACCATTATCATCTTCGTATCCGTATCCGTATCCTCCTCCTGGGCCCATACCAGAGAGCGGATTTCCAGCATAACCGCCACCACCACTGGAGATCCCCCGTGGGCGACCGTAACCTCCTGGGTTGGGACTTGGGCTACGCATCTTAAGAGGGTTGAGAGGGTTAGGTCCACTGCGTGCGACATTGTCGACAAAGTATTCGAGAGTCTGGTCGACAGGCCAGACAAATCCACCAGCTGTCCAGTGCAGCTCTGGTACTAATTTGTGGAACTTGAAGGCGTCAAATAAGAGGGCATCACCTCCTTTCAGCTGTTAACATAAATTCGCCATCAATTTATGGGAAATTCATACAATTGAGAATATATAGTAAGGACGAACCTGTGGTATGATTGTATTCGCAATAACTTCAGCAGGGTTGGCGATATAATCATGTTTCAAATAAAACGCAACAGCTTGTCCACGCGACATATTCAAGATCGGTGACAACAAATTGAAGAACGTATCCGAGGGCGTGACAAACGTGTCTGAAGTGCTGCCAGCAGGACCAAAAGACTTGACATAGACACCATAGGCAGCCGAAACGAAAAGTCCGTTCTGGATCGGCTGAACTTCGTATGAACAATCAGCACGAATAGCAACCCAATCGATATCGCCACCCTTCCCTCCAGTCGTCTGGAAGATGTCTTCCCTACCCTGTGGATCACGCACGACGATCGCTCCACCACGGAAACGAACGGGTAAGTTTATGATGATGGTAGCAGCCCGATCGTCTTTACGACCGCTGTGCGCAGGCGGTTGAATGGCAAGACGGCTCCCACTCTCGATGATATCGAGCCTATCCAAAATGGCTGTAAAGTGCTTTCCCTGAGGTAAAGTCGGGAAAAGCGAGTCACGGATCGCATCGAGGATCGGGTAGTTTGCGATCTCGAGAGAGGTGGTCAAGGGTAAATTGGGAGGATAGTATAGCGCTTGAGGTTGCTGACTTCCGTA
>JAIUJM010000813.1:0-12208 GCA_026262225.1 Inosperma sp. D86 | reverse complement strand
AGTCCGCTCTCTCTACCTAAAGATCGAGAGGCCTACTTTATAATGAAGCAAACGAAAGTCGTCGCTCCTTTGCCTCGTGACGGTGAATATATTTCTAACCTCAATAATAACAAAAATTCCCGACTCATTCGTGTTTTTCAGGCTCGATGGTTTTTTGTCCTACGATTGAATTACCCCCTGACAGCTTCGGGACTCCAGAATGCAAGGGTTTCCTCAAGAGTGACGTGCTTGTGTTTAACCCCCCAACCGATACTCCGCTTAAAGGATGGGTTTTATTGTCTTATTTTACGAAATCGGGCCCGGATCCGCCCTTGAGCTCGAAGCCTATAGAACTGGACGTGAATTTTGATGCTGCCTATTAGTCGAGGGGGTTGGAACTAGAATATATAAGGAGGTCTTTTCTAGCTGGCATTGAAGCAACATGTATATATCGATGTAGAGTTTTGGTTGATAATCGATGCTTTCTTCTCAAAATTTATTGGAGTACAATCATCGAACCGTTCATGTTATCAAGATGTCGACCTTTCGAGGCGGAAAACAATGGCATCGTGATCTTTGGCGGGCTATACAAAATATATTCAGTTGCAGTACACAGGTTTGTCCATATGCAGTCAAGGGGCGGCAATGGTGACGATCCAACATAGGATTGCCATTGGGGGGACAATTGAGAGGCAGAGCAGTTAACCCCCTAGAACAAAGAACATGATCCTTGAATTATGGAGATGTGGAAGGGAGATCCGAATCCAGGCGACACTCTGACAGGGCGTGATTTGAAATGGATCGATCGGAAGGTGAGGTTATGCATGGCGCACAAATTCAGTTTACCCTAAGAAGGATGTAGATTAGTTGCATAAAATAAAAGTAATTCTCGGACGACCTACTACTTTCCGGGACAGCAAGCACTGTCAGAAAAGCGTGCCGTAGCTGTGTTGGCTGGTTAGGTTGCCCCGGCCGGCAAAGCATGTCCGTTTCGTATCTGAAAAGCTCCTGCCTGAGTAAAGCGACAAAACGAATTTGGTCAGGTTCGAGTCAGTGCTTCAAAGACAACGACTGGGCAAAGAGGGAAAATGTTGGCAGTCACAGTGCCTTTCGTTCCCGAAATTAAACCCATGGCCAGTGACTACGATTTAGATTTAATGAAGACCCTGATGATTTCGATAAGGTTTTACATCAAAGCGAATAAGGATAAATGAACTTACAACTTAAGTGGGATGGCTGTCCACCGCATGAAACACGAGGATGCGAATATATAAGAAGCACAGTCATTATCTTTCATACTGCCAAAAGCCATTGAAAGATGTATATCCTCGTCTTCATCGTCGCTGTTTACCAAAGCTTTGGCACTTCCCTGCCCATTATCGACGATGCTATCGACCCTCACGAAGCCGTCCAACAAACCGGTCCTGTATTAGTGGAGATCCACAAGATGAGAACACGGGCCGATATAGTCTGGAGCTGCATGGCGACACTATTCATCTGCACCTGGGTGGCGATCCATCCTAATATTCCTCCTCGTGGTGAGGGGGCCATTCGGGCACTGTGGAGGCGAATCAAACTGATGCTGTGGACGTTGCTCGTGCCAGAACTGGTATTAATCTGGGCATACAGACAATGGATTGCAGCAAGGTACATCGCAGAGTTTTTTCAAGGTGCGTACATGAACTTTGTCTATGCAAGTTGTTAAAAATAATAGTTAGACGAAGGATGGACGCCTACACATGGACATTTCATGATTATGGGCGGATTCACGGTCTGGAATGGGCAGGTTGAATTGGCTGTAGACCTCAATGCGTTCTGTCGGTAGATGACCTTCGGATGTCTGACTCGGAGAACATCACGTTTCCCACGATTTCCGTTGCGGAGATCCATGACAAAGCACGGGGCGATTTTCTGTCGAAAGCGCTTGCGATTCTCCAGAGTCTCTGGTTCATTGTTCAATGTATTGCACGCAGCAAACAGGGCCTTGCTTTGACTGAGCTGGAACTTGTTACCCTCGCACTTGCGAGTCTCACATGGGTCATGTATTTCTTTTGGTGGGACAAGCCTCTCGGCGTCAAGGAACCAATCAAGTTGTATCGCAAAGGCTACGAACCTGCTGAGAAATTCATTCAAGGAAGAGCTAACGAAATCACTGTGAGTGTTGTTAGTAGTCCCTCAAATTTAAACCATGGAGCTCATCAACCATATTACCAGCGACGAAGAGAACGCATTCGGATGTCTTCGCAACAGAGCCTTGTTGACACACTCATCGTCTGTCCTTTTCGACAGCTGCGGTAGTCACTCTCTCAACTACTAAACGACACAAGAAAAACTCTTACTTCCTCGATCTATCATTTCCTGTCCTCCATATCCCTCTTAAAAATCAACACATTTATCAACAACAAGCGTGACAACCTTGATTTCCCGGGTCATACCTATCTCTGGTTTTTATACCTGCCCATCTACTGGTTCATTCTGTCCCCTCCAATTGCCCTTTCGGAGGCACTCATTGCCATCGGTTGGACAAAATCATTGAAATCCCGGAAGTCTCATGTCCGCACGTTCTATGCTCCCAACCTCTCATCCATCGGTGGTAGAAATTTGTTCCTTTTCGCTTTACCACCGATCGCAATCGTCTTTGGGGCATTGCACTGCATAGCTTGGAACTTCCATTTTCCATCCCAGGTTGAGAAATTACTCTGGCGTATCACATCCCTTGCGATCACCTTCATCCCATCAGTACCTTTTGTTGGTGCATTTGTCTTACTTCTCATTTTCTATCTCAAGAAGTATAGCGTGTCCACTTCCACTTCTAAATGGCTAGACGATACGCTGGTGGTCATCACCGTATTTCTCAGCGGTGCAGGGCTCATTACGTATATGCTTGCACGCCTCTTGCTACTTATACAAGCTATAGTACTGTTGCGCAATCAACCAGAGAGTGCATTTTATGCACTCAACTGGGCCAATTTTTTGCCTCATATATGACATTCCTCTGAATCATTCTTCTGACAAACCTGACTGTACTAGTAGCACATGGTTATTGTAATGTTATTCCCCTTTCGTGTTGGAAATCGGGATTAATCACCATCGTGCGGAATTACATCTTGAAATACTAGCATAGCTGCTCATTGGACTGACAACAAATATGTTTCCAAAACCTCAAGGGAGACGAAGGTATATATTTTTGTCAAGATCTGCTCTCCTCTTATCCAACTTGAAAATACTAGATGCCCTTAGAGGTACCGCTACAGTTTTACATCTCATTAATCATATATATCACTTTTTGAGTCAGAAAAGTCATCGTGGTGTCATTCTTCATGAGACTCATCATTAACAACAAGCTAAGAAGCTGTGTGACAATTGCGAATTCCATATACAATTTCATCATACTAATGGCAGTGGAGAATTACTGGATCCATAAGGTACCTCGTACAATCTGCGTCCCTCTCAAAGTTGATACTAGTATAATATACATCCTAGCTACTCAGTCCAGACACGAAACGATAAATCTATTCGTGGTCAGCCTGTATAAGATGACCGGTAGACTAGTTTCGGGGTATGTTCTGATTCAAATTGGGACTTACTATCAGTAACTTGATTCTGAACTTGTCGTCCTCAGGATAACTTGGGTAATTCCACGACCTGACATGGCGTTCTGCTGGGGTTCTGTTCCGAGAGAACGACCAATTGTTGCTCTCGCATTGAGTGTTGCGAGGAGGGAATTGGTGTAGACTATGTTCGTTTATACTTAGCATGGTGGATTGGGGACAGAAAAAAGGGTGCTTACGATGACCAATGCACCAAAAGAAAAGGCAGTGTATCAGGCTATAAGGAGTAGAAAATAGCTGACGGAGTTATCGAGAATAAGTATTGGTCTTCCAGGTATCGAAAGCACTTACAAATGCCAACGATAAAATGGCGAAAATTCTGAAAGGTGCACATTTGAAGATTCTTCGGAACTGATCAGCATTTAGGGAAAGAACTTACGCAGTGAGTCTAGGTCAAAATATCAGAAGTCATAACAAATAGAACAAAGCAAAGAAAATACGAACAGTCCTGTGCTGATAACGAAAATGATCTGTGTGTAGAAGTCTAAACAAATGGAACTCATGTACTTCCAAAATAAGAACGAACAAGTCTGTTGAGTACGGTGTCCATGCTACAAGGAGTTATTCAATATAAGTAACCGTGCTGAACAAAGCCAATCGTACTATTTGAAACCAGTTCTTGCACGGCGAAGAAGAATGCAGAGACTTCCCGCAATAATCACATCGATTAAACATGAGAGAGCGAGAAGGGTGGTAGTCAGGCCCTGGAATTTGATTTTAAGATATGAAATGAAGTCCTCATGGAAGAACATACTAAAATCTTCGACAACTCGCTCCATTTCTGCATTTTCATTCTAAATGTTTTTTAACCCATGTACCTGTCCAACGAGATAATCATATCTCACGTTAAGATGACCCAAGCTAAGTAGATAGATAAGCGAGATTGCGAAAGACAAAGACGGAATGACTTACCAATGGATGCCCCTTTCCCATAACCATTAGCATTTAATACGCTAATAATTTTAAAAACTTACCCATTTCGCCACAGACAAGAAGAAGAATGAAAGCACAGAAAAAGGTAAAGTGTCCTTCGCTCACTGGAAATGATCAACGTATACGTACTGGACGCAGGGAGTAAAATGAATTTCAACCTACATCGCCATGATCGATAAATGTAAAATCTGAAAAGAAGTCAGAAAGGGCATGCAGGTAAAAATCACTACTTACACTTGGACGATAGTGCTATTCGTTGCCTGTTGACAAGTTAACAGATGCGTATTATTGTATCGGATAAGGCATACCAGAAATAGGCCTTGCATCTATGTTAATAGTTGTCGTTAATACATATAGCCAAGTCAGAATTTATAATAGATGGTCCTTACCCCTACAGGCCTGAATACGTAAATTTGAGTGTACTGTGAATTTACCATAAGCTTACCAAAACAGATATTGGAGTTCATTTGGGTTACTAGTACGACAGCATCAGTAATATAACCGAGCACAGCTGTAAGGGTACCGCACTGATAGTTGGTGATGACGTAGTGATAGACTCAGTGAAGTCGAACTTATGAACTGATGCAACTTTGTATAAGCGAATTATGGCTTACCGGTCATTGCAATCAAGGACAAATGTATTGTATCGAAAGCAACAAGGGCTATAACCTGCAAACAGTTTGATTATTCAGAACGGAGATAGTGATAGTGATACAAGACTCACACATGTCTTGATGTACCACGAATCTTTTTCATAGTCTGGAAATGTATTGTGAGTAGTTTCTAGGTACAGACACTTGAAATAGGAACATACTCAGGAAATATTGGAAAGCCTGAAGGAGACACAATCCGTATAGAATCGCGCTAAGTAGTAATCCGATGAACATGGCCCCGATCCTAGGATGAGAAAGTTAGGATATGGTCAAGGATGTTCAACATCGGAGACTTCGAGCATACATACGTGTTGTCAAGTGGACCTGTGGTGTCGAAGATAACCGAAGAACCCATCCTTTGTGAAACGGACAGAATTAGGGGAGACAAGGGATGTCGGACAAGTTCGAAGGATGTTAGACAACACTCACATTTAAATCATGATAGCCATAGGAACGAGTCAAGTCATGCTTGTCAATTATTAGTCATGAGCGAGTATCTCAGTTGTCCAAGTTAAATAAACTGAATGCCTTCCGTATGTATGAAAGGGTGGCAAATTCCGTTCAATGGTGGTCTTTTGTCTATTACCGCCCATCTCAGTTTGATCTTGGTATCCTGATAAGTGATGGCAAGATGAATGTCAGAGCGGGTCCATTTACCCATGTTCATGACATTTTAGAGGTTCTCCATGTACTGAGATTAAACGAAGAAACTTGGAATCTTCACCAGGAAGAATGCTTTCTGTCTTTGATGGTGCGATGAACAGAACTACGCCATGGGTATTTAATTATCAAATACTTGTCAGCCTTGTTGTGATTGTCATCATGTGTCTGGCGTAACCTCACATCAGCCGCTCGGAGTCACATCTCCATTCAATGTCAAATATCTCTACTTCATTCATATCTTGCTCCTAATACTTATTATGCTAGTGCCACCACACAAGTAATTTCAAGCATCACCAAGCCTCCGTGTGGTCCATGTCTTGGTAAGGGGATACTTATTCATTCCGGATGGTTATAATAGAACCGTTCTGACCTAGTACTTATTCCAAGCAACACTCTGGCAGGAGCCGTGGTTTAACTGATCGTTGAGCAGGACAAGAGAGGAAATATGCATGGTGCCAGTGGAAGGGGATATAGATTTGAGGAAAGCGTAGGTTAGTTGCAGAAAATGAATGATATGCTAACAACTATTGACCCCGACTTTCAACTTCCATGACCGTGGGCCGCAGCGTTGGAGAGGCAGGCGGTTTCGGAGAGGAGCAAGGAAGCTTAAAGTCTTAGTATACATAATCCAGAACGCAAAACATTGATGATACCTGGAATCAAAATAAAAAATTTGACAATTTGCCTAGACTGAGACGTGGTATCTTGTTAAATGTTCTTACAGCTACAGCTACAAGTTTGACGTCTGAGTAAGGTGTCTGGTTAATCATCTGCTCTTGGAGCCAGAACGGTCCTCGTGGTGTCATTATTGTGCATCAATGACCTAAAAAATAATAATATATCACTTCCGGTTTACGAATATTAAAACCCTGAAGTAACTTACTTTTACCACGCGTGGCCTCAGAGAACTGGTCAATCCGAATGTTGGACCTTCTTGGCTGGCTTAGTACTTGCCGTCGTTTGTTGAAATACGATACTAGCCAGGTCGAGCTCGCTGTTCGCGTTTGTCAAATTTGGTGATTAAAGTATCGGTGAAAGTTAGGGCACAGTTTGGGATACTAGAGGCCATATACCGTAAGAGATGCCGCACTTTATGACGAATTAATTACTTCGCAAGGTCCAGCTGACTTGACGACTCGACTTTGGTCTGTTCCGATAAGGTTCCTTGATGATGGCGGGCAACAAAATAAAAGTTCGCTGGAGATGGAGGTTATTTTGGAATATCAGAGAGATACTTACTGTGTTGCTTGTGTTGCCAGCCTATTTGAAGTGTCAAGTGAATCGAATGGGAAAAAAGTCCGGTTCAAAAGATTGTATAAAATTATACCATTTCCTGAGATACAAGTAGTCTATCCAGGGAATCAGAGGTATTACACTTCCCCTAGCTAACGCGGTCATAGCCTGCAAAACATTTTGTCAAAACGTACGCAAAGGACAAAGACCTGGTCCTTTTTCCACTTACGTCGCTATCCCAGCTTTATCTTTTTCTCGATGCTGACGCCAAGTACGATTACATCTTCCAAGTCATCCTCTTTCCATTCGACAGCACGGTCGAAGAGGGTTTGGAGACGCACTGTGTCGGGTGCATGGGTGAATTTAGTCTCCAGAATATCGTCATAGTCTGCAGATGCCTTTGGGATTTCACTTGCTAGAATCTTTTCGGTTGGCTGAAAAGGGAGTAAGAGAGAGAAATGAGACGAAAAGAGGGGGTATGGCTCACTGCGTAGAATTCTAAACAATATGCATTAGCATCGAAGACGCATTTCTTGTTATTTAATGGTAGTTACAAAGGAGGACTCGAGATGGTTTAGAGGTAATTCGAGTCGGTCTTCGTTCAACTTTGTACTCAGACAGAAGCATCTTCCTTGGAGGAAAAGTGCACAGTCAATGAAGACGGACTCTGCAGGCATGTAGGAGTAATAGAAAGGGACTCTGTCTGTGCGGGGCTTACATGTACAAAGTCATCCAAACATTGGACTTACCACCTGACTTACACCACAAATGACGGTCATTTCGGACATCGACAAAGATGTTCATTGAACTTCCTCTAGTTGTATTTCTTGCTTTGTATCGCGTTTGCACCTGACAGATAGATAAACATTTGTCACCGTTGTCCTCCATGACCAACCAACCTGCAAGACTGTCACTGCTTAGGCAGGAAGAATTGGTGACAGTTAAAGGTACGAACATAGCTATTGGCCTTCTCTGGGTCGTGCTTTATTGGTTCTGTGTTCTATCTCTCTTTCGTCTTTGGGCTAATTTTCTGGAGACTGCCCAGTGATTATGTTCTCGTTATCCTCTCACAATGGGTATCATTTGCAAGAACTCCAAGCTTGATGATCCAGATCAGTGAGGATCAGATATCGGCGGCGAAGAGCCAACAGAGACACCGGTATGCACCTCCATGATTTCTATGGCAGTTTTATTGTCGAAACTCGGGTCCAGGACGTGCTACTGGATCCTGGTTACGATACTTATTTATTGCGACATTAATGCAATAACGTATGTAAGCTAAGCATTACACGGGTCCATATGAATTGTAGCTTCCGTACCGAAATGAATACCAAAGATGAGTGAGTCTTGAGATCACCGCATTTGTTTAAGGCACAAGTGATGACAAACATCCAAACAAGGAACGACGACTACACTGACGACGACAACGACAACGACCGTCTGCTCATCGACAACATCCAAGCTTTTTAATGTCGAGCTCGTCGCGACACACGCCGTCCCCAGGCCCGTCCTCACCACCCAACCACTCGACCTCAAAGCTGCCCAAGTTCCTCCAGAAACAGACCTATCGCGAACGATCAGCGTCCAAAAATGCGATAGACTCAACCGGCGACATCCCCAGCACAACCTCAATCTCCGCGGCGAGCTCTTCATCTTCTCCAGAGACGATTCCAGCCCTAAAACCCCGCAAAACTAGCAAATTCTTATCTATCAACAAGGAAGATAAGAACAGGAAATATTCCGATACATTTTCGTCGTCGTCCTCGACGACACCGACCATTACAACCACTCTTCCAGATGATGAGCCCGTAGATGAAGCTCCGGTTATCGTTGAGCCTGTCAGTATACCCCGGCCCCGCACTCGCTCCGAACGCCCAGCAAGCTCTGCTCCTGAAATCCATCACATCAATCAACCACAACCACCTCCTGTTCTTTATTCCTCAGCTTCTTCCACTTCTCGTATCGGTGATTTACCCACTCGTCTCTCTGGGTGGTTTCAGCACACTTTTAGTACATCCTCGACGGACCTTTCACTTTCTACTCTGCTGGCACAGCAAGTGGCTTCTCCGAACAAGGGCAAGGGCCCGAATGCGCTCCTTACTGCTGCTAGGCACGGTAAGGGGCATTTGGATAAAGCGATGAGGTACTTGTTGGATAGCGATGCTACGCCAGACAAGTCCAGCGAGCCAATTTGGTTGCTTGGCGTTCAACATCCTGGTTACGAGCCTCCTCCTCCTTCGTTCGTTCCTCCTCCCTCACCTGGAGGAACAGAAAAACGAAGAAGAGGGTCTGCCTCACCACCAGTCTCTTTCAGATCCTCAACTTCATCTATCGCTCCCGAACCCCTCTCTCAATCGACGAGCAGTCTTCCAGCCAAGCACCACAGTGCCAACAACAAACATGACCCGTCTGCGAATTGGCCTCCTGTCTTTTATCTCGACTTTACCTCTCGGATTTGGCTTACCTACCGTTCGCAGTTTTCGATCCCAATCAGAGACGGCAGGTTGGCGGATTTATGTGGAGATAATTGGCAGGCTGTGGCGTGTCCGACGGGTACGGGTACGACGACAACAACAACAACGACACCGTCGTTGAGTAAGAAAGCATGGCCTTGGAGTGTGGAGAAGCCATGGTCGAGCGATTCAGGGTGGGGTTGTATGCTCAGAACGGGACAGAGCTTGTTGGCAAATGCGTTGGTGCATGTTCATCTCGGTCGAGGTATCTGTCACTCTTTTTTTTTTTTTCCTTTTGAAAATTGATCAATTTTCGTTCATAGAGTGGCGACGTCCTCCATATCCCGTACAAACCGCAGATTACGCGACATACGTACAAATATTGACGTGGTTCCTCGACACACCTGCGCCCGAGACCCCATTCAGTGTTCACCGGATGGCACTAGCAGGAAAAGAACTCGGAACGGATGTTGGTCAATGGTTTGGTCCTAGTGTAGCTGCAGGTGCTATTCGGTCAGTTTTTTTTTTTTTTCTTAACTGGGTAATGTATGTACTTAAAGTTTTATGCATATATGCATATACAGAACCCTCATAAGCCAATTTCCTGAATGTGGACTCGCAGTTTCGGTCGCGACCGACAGCATCCTCTATCAGACACAAGTGTTCGCGGCCTCACATGGGGAGACGGACTATCGGTCACCGAAGAGACATTATACGAGGTCTTGGGGTGATAAACCTGTACTTTTATTGCTTGGGATTAGGTTAGGGATTGAGTGTGTTAATCCGATTTACTATGACACGATCAAGGTGTGTACCCTCTTTTTTTTCATTGGTTTATTAAGCTCATGATTCGATTTTTTTTTTCGTAGCGTCTTTATGAATTCCCGCAGTCAGTTGGTATAGCAGGCGGAAGACCCAGCAGCTCATATTATTTCGTCGGCTCACAATCCGATAATTTATTTTATCTGGACCCACATAACACGAGACCGGCGATTCCTCTTCGTTTGCCGCCTTCGAATATTGCTGCTGCAGCGCATGAAAGGAGAGCAACGGTGGTGTCGTCTTCATCGCAATCTGACTCTGACCTTGAACCTGCTGGTGGTGGTGGTGGTAGTAGCAGTGCTGCCAACCACAGATCAAAAACAAGGTCTCCGTCGTCTAGTCATCCTCAACACGTTTCTCCAATCAGGAAACACCACCAACACCATCGTGTGCCGACCTCGGGGACATCTTCATCGACTTCGACACGATATGCATCTTCCAGCGTTTCGTCTCATCATCAAGACCGCTCAACCGTGAACGCATCGACTTACAGCCCACCTCCACCAGCTCATGCCCCACTCTCACCTTCGCCACTTCAACAGCAGCTCTCATCTTCTAGTGCTGATTCGTCAAGTACTTCGTATTCGACTGCCAGTACGGGTATGACGGGTGAGAGTGCTGTGAGTTTGAATAGTGAACATTTGAGGAGTCCGCCTCCGCCTAGTTATGAGGCTGCGAAGAAGAGTGGTGGGAGTGTTGGATACCATGGACGATGGAGAAGTCAAACCGTCTCTGGTCGGACGTCTACCTACTCTGATTCAAATTCGATGGATCCAAGAGACCTGTTGTTGCGAACGGAGGACGACGATAACAATGAGAACGAACTGGATCCGATGCAGATACATCTTTGTAATGCCTATAGCGCGATGGAGCTCAAGACGTTTCATTGTGAGCGGGTTCGAAAGATGCCGTTGAGTGGGTTGGATCCGAGTATGTTGATTGGATTTTTGTGTCGTGATGAGAGCGATTGGTGGGATTTTAGGAGACGGGTTGGGGAGGTGTGTCTCTTTTTTTTTTCGGTTTGAGGTTTTTGGTTTTGAGAATAACTTTTGTTTGCGCTTTAGTTGCCGAAGACGATATTTTCGGTACAGGATGAACCACCTACGTGGCCTGCTGATTCGGATGATAATATGGGATTGGAATCGATGTCCGAGCCTGATGATTTGGATTTGGAAGATGACGAGGATGGTTTATTGGAGTCCACTCACAGTCGGCATCGGGGTAGTGGAGATGATGAAGAAATTAAAAATGATGACGAGGATGAAGAAAATGACGAGCCGTTCTTTGATACCCAATCGGGATCTGCGACGTCTAGCTTGAGTCAGGGACGAACGAGCAGTCAAATTGAAGAAGGAAGAAGAAGTTGGAGTAAGAGTGAGGAGGTGGATACGGAGGATGATCCTGTTGGACCGATCACGCCTGGACCTGGGTCTCGGTTTGAGTTTGTGAGGTCAAAGGCTGCTAGCGAGGAGGATAATAACAATGACGATGAAGAGGAGGATGGAGAGGGAGCGGCTAGTGAGGCGAGTAGTGTCAAGCCACTCGAAGTTGAGGATGTAGGAGTGGGAATGGGTGGGGACGACGATATCGAAGATGATTGGACAGACCCATCAGTGCCGAGTCCGACGCCGATCCGAAGCGTACATTCCGCTTCAAAGGACCCTTCACCATCACCACCATCTTCGTCGAACGTTCCTCCCTTGGCGAAGGGTAGACTAAAAACCAGTAAGAGCGCCAGCCGAAGCTCATCAAAATCGAAATCAAAGTCCAAAAAGGGTAAACAAACACCTGTACCCGTTCCCTCCGTCATGATCCCTATCCAACCACAGCAGGAACATTATTATCCATTTCCTGTGACGCC
>JAIUJM010000812.1:0-12212 GCA_026262225.1 Inosperma sp. D86 | reverse complement strand
TATAGTGGTCTTGTATATCTTCTATGTTGGTTCATTTTTGTGAAAAATTTTGCATATTTATATTAATTAGCCTACTCAAATGATAAAGCAACTATAGTAAACCTCTATTCCACAAAAAAAATGAAGGAAAAAGGTGAAGAACTCATAGAATTGCAGTTGTCTCAACATTTGTGACAGATCTGATGTGTCACAACATGTCACACGTCCGTCACATCACTGATGATTGTGCAACACCAGAAGAAAAGGCAGCAGGACCCTCCTTTGCTAGCTGTGCTCTGTAGTCATCCCTGGCATCAAGACACTCGTACTTTATGTGAAAGTTGTTCATTAGATTCACCTGTTGATCAGGAAAGGAATGCAGTCTGAAAGCCTCCTGCCAGGAGAGAGAAGTGTCACTTTTGAGGTCGCTTCCCTTTCTCCAAGGTTTGAATAGTGCTAGCATTGTTAAGCAATAGTAGTTGCAATCACCTTGATCTCGTCTTGGCAATGTTGCACCTATGAAGTTTGGAATTTTCTTAGGGTCTGCTCTGTGCAGCTGAAGACCATGTGTTGCATGAAGGGGGTGGTCATCTAAGAAGTCATAGATGTTATTCGACTGCCCATTGTTCTGGGTGCATTGCAGTATATCCGAGGGACTGCTCAAATCCGAGCCAAAGGATATATCAGCTGCATCAAATGACAAATCGACATCCTTTTTGACTTGACTATTTTTTTTTGATTTACGAAGCTTCACTCGTGAGCAGCGGTGAACCCAATCATACAATGACATACTCTCCAATTCACAGGGTCTATATATATAATCAAAGACAGGCGAAACACCCACAATCCTGTTCTTCTGCTTAACCAAGGCAACCTTTATTGGTTGTATATCATCTCTGAATGATCGCTCTGCCTCAGTAACAAAGGATTGCCAAAAAAATGGAATGAATTTGTGATCTGTGTAATGGTCTGGGTTTCCCAGTAAATACATTGATATCATAGGTGCCCCCATTTCCATTTTTGCAGAAATTGTATTAACAACCTTTGTCATAATCATCCTTGCCTTTTCCTTCATGGGCAGAGACCCACCAATCATTTCACTATTTTTCTGAAAAACGGAACGAATTGAATCAAAAATAGTGTGAGTTTTTAGTGAAGCCTTGGTAATGTAATCCGAGACATACATAACAACAGTCTTAATGGCTGTACCAGACATCAGGCAAGTAACATCTGTATTGCAGCGGAACAGATAGGTTACAACCGGAGTTACAGTGTTGATCCAAGACTCTGATTTCTTCATATTGATGGCACCAGTGTCCGGATCGATCGTAGTCTCTTTGAAGAGTGGCCTCAGAAAGCGGGCCTTACACCTTCCCCACTTGTTATCTCTGCAGCCATGACTGTCTTTGTCCTTTCGCTTTCGCCCACTTTTAGTGTTATACTTCTCACAGTTGTGAACGTTGGACTTCAACAGAAGGTCATCAACTGTGGTGTTGAATTGCTGGCACCAACTTTGGTCACTTGTATGAGACCTTGCCTGTGGGGGACATTCTGGCAATGTTTGAGTTGGGTCTTTATAGGCTGAATGTTGAGATTTTTGCTTCACGCTTTTGGTAACCTCATCAAAGGAACCCGTCTGGAAGTCACCAGTGTGAACGCTTTCCAACCATGCAATCAGCTTCTTGTGGAAATCAGAATTCGTGTCCATCAGTCTATTACGAATCTCTTGGGGACGGAGACATCCTTTGATCCACAACAGCATATGGAGATGGAGTGTCAGCCTTCCTTGCTGCTCAACAGTGCCATAATATGCCTCCGTATCACCATACAGCCCTCTATATTCTGATTTTACTCCCAGCACGTCACTAATAAAAGTTTCAACCATAAAGTGGAAAAACCTTGCACCTGCTACTGGATTCTTACATATAAGACGACGCCTTTCATTATAGGGCCGAAGAACATCAGGTTTGAATTCTTCTTGGGTGTCAGCATAATACAAACATATGGGATGCTGAATATCTGCAGGAGACAGGGTAATGTACCAAATTGGTGCTCCTTTAGCTGCAATTAGAGACCAGATTTCATTTCTCATATACTTCTTGCTTGTCATGGACCCTTTGACCTTGCCAGAGACGTGATCCAAGTCATGCAAGACCTGAAAACATGCTTTCTCGCTCTCTGTCTCAGGAGTGAAATGCTCTCCATTCTGCATCTTCTCGATGATGCCTGCAAGGACAACTTGATCCAAGTTCAAAAGTCGTTGAGAGATGCTGCTGAAGCGGTTCTGATCCACCAAGAGAAAGCTTTGTGTTGTGGCAGTTTTGACTTGTTCATAGCTAAAAGCAACAAAAGGGAAATGAATATCCATCTGGAACTATTTATCATGATACATCAGCAATTGCCGTTTGTGTTCTTTGTCAGACAGAGACGTGGAGCCTATGCCTCCAAGCCCATAAGGAAACAACCAGGGAAACAATTGGGGATATAGCTGGGGATTGTTGTATATCGACTCAGGTTGGGCATTGTGTCCTACGGCCAACATCGAGCCTCCCAAGTTGAGGTGTTTCAAAGCAGCTGCCTTCAGAGCCTCACTAGACATCATCTCGATTGATTCGCCGGTCAGGCCATGAACCGAGAAGGAACATTCACCATCTTCCACGCCATGCTCTGGCTCCATATCATACTTGCTTGTGCCCTCGGGAACCTTATTGGTTGCGCGTTCGCGGTATTCTATGGACACAGGAATCTCAGTCTCAGTGTATTGATTGAGATTTTCTTCCGATATCTCAATGTCTGCATAATCGCGGTGATTCAACTTTAACCACTCCAATGCTTTAATGACATTGTTATGCCTCACAAAAAAAGGCAGTCTTGCAAGATCATCTGCAGTAGGTTTGCATGGACCGGTGTATAGAATTGCGAGAACTTCGTTGAGGTCATCACGAGGCGGTGGTAACAGCCTGTAAACAGCCTGTAAACCTTAGGAACAGGAGATTGAAATGCAATGACATTCGCTGTCATCTTCCTCATACCTGAAGCAACCTTCACATAAGCACAGGTATGACGGATGCGTGCAACAAGCATTTTTTCAATGAAGTTCAAGCACGTCAGCTCATCTGGTACAGGACCGATCCACAACCCATTGGCCAGTGCGAGCTTGGGTACCTTGTTCTGTTGAACACATGTACGACAAGAAGTGCAAATCATACTGCACCTATAGTCAAGTATTGGACCCTTGTACTCTCTGACAACACTGGACGCATCACGACGCTCAACGCGGGTAACCCCTGAGGCCGATAACACACCTAGCTGACATTTTACATGTTTCAAGCGAGATAAATCACGCAAAGGCTGTAATTCACCACAAACGGCACAACCAGCTTCTGCAAGATTCTCTGGTTGCATTTTTGCAGAAGCTTGCTGGATTATGCGGGTGCTGAGATTCGCGTCAAGTGGGGCAGGCGGAAATTCGACTGCCAGCCTCAACTGAGGACTCTTTTGGCTGGTCTGATCTTGGTTCTGGGCCTTTTCTTTGTGTTTATGCCATCTCTCAGCCCCTGTTTTTGCCTTGCTGAGTTTTTTAACAAACACTGTCTTACTCGATGTGCAACAGGGTCCATTGTGATCCGTGAGTCTCAACAGCAAGGCAGACAAATTGTCTCTTGATCCACAATTCAATTTGTGCAGCTTCATGAGTTCACGTAGTTGCACAACGGTAACATATGGAACAAGGTCCAAAACAGGCACACTTGCAAAGACATAAGCATCTCTAGAGTATTTGATCAAACCGATATCATCGGTGTGGTCAACAAAGTAGTAGTTCTCTCCAGCTTCCAACTGTTGACCGTCAGCATTGACAAAATCTTTCAAGAATTCATCGGTACAAAACTTTTGGGGTGCCCCACCCTTAGCCACAGGCTTCGTCTCGGATGCTGACATGCACCTCAGTGGACGATTATTGCATGTTTTCACGAGAGCTGGGTTCACACATCGGGAAGTGGCTGTAGGGTACACGGCGTTCAGGTGCCAGAAAAGGCTCCGAACAATGACAGACGTAGACAATACCAGGTAGAATAGCTGTATGCTGCGATACAATCGCCTCCTCATCTTGCATGATACGACATCATAGTCATGACGGGACAACAGGTGACGAATGAACCTAAGAGAGAGGAAACAAACCCTTTTGACTGCAAACTGCTGGCAAGAAAGGAGGAGGCACAGTCGCTGGTTACATGACATCTTCCAAAGGTGCATTAGCAGTAATAAATAGTGAACCCATTGGGTGCAAACCATATGATGGACGCGCACTCTCGATGAGGTCAGAGGAGCAAGAGTGCGTGAGGTAGATGAGAGCTGGTATTCATGGGTGTCTGGGAGGGGTATGGGATTAAACAAGTGAGATTCAAATTCGAACGTGTTTGTGACATTCAGTGAGAATACGTTTAATATACACCAAGAATTGTCTGGTGCCACAGCCATGAGAGAGGAGTCACTGACAGGACCGTATTCCTTGGCTGCGCTATACATACACCAGGACTGGCCTGGTGCGGGTGACCTGAGGAGCAAACGAGCCTGGCGGACATCTAGAACGTATCAATATGACATCGCAGGAGAAGTTGAGTAGTCTCACAATCTAAGTCATGTGTAATATTGAGTGAATTCGGAGAGAAGGAATTATTGAGAGGATGAAAAAATGTAAAGAAAAGCAGCGTAAAAGCCAGAACGACTATCATCATGGGCGGGAGGACGAAAAGAAAGAAAGCAACAGAACATCAACAAAGACACACATGATCGATAAATGCAGCACGTGACGATAAACAAAATCCTATTGTACATTATGTAATGATTCAACCTTCATAGTCGGAATCTACATCCATTTCCGGGGTTCGATTTCCTGAAGGCTCCTCGCTAACATCCAAAGTCTTGCGTGGGCAAGCATCCAAAGAGAACTGATTACGAAGGCCCAGCCTGTACATGGCATCACCAAAAGTCATGCCTTCTGTCAGAGGGTCAAGTTCTGTTCTAACATGAGCATATAACTAAGAACGAGCACAAATGGAAGCAGTACCGATGAATTCAAGCGGACATGCCTTCTTAGAGACGGTAAACGACAAGTCACCAAACGAGAGCGTAGTGTGACGCTCGTAATGGTGCTTTTCGACTTTCCAATCAGGAAACCACGAACATGTCTCAGGGCACAACAAGTAGTCAAGCTGACGCTGGAACACGGAGAAGGTACAATTTCTAGCGCCGCCGATACTTTGAAGCTCGACTTGTTTCTTGTAGTTGAGCAGTGCGCAAGCCTGATTGAACAGATACTGGCCACAAAAATCATGTGGGACGTTGCGCAATGGGACTTGGGCCTGGTCATAAATGATGTCGTAATGGCATGATATCCACGAAACAACGATAATGGCGAGGCCACGAACATACATGAAATACTCGCGGTCAAGGGGAGTAAGAGCATTGTAGTCGTACAACAGCCGACGCTGTAAGTCTTGTGGGCTAGGGTGCTGATCAACCGGCAAGGCAGGAAAGGTATAAGTCTGAAAGTCGAGAACATTCGCAAAAATGCAGAAATTACACAGCGTGAGAACATCGACAAGGGACTCCAGACGAAGAAGGTCGGGAATGTGACCTGGGGTGTAATCTGTGCATATGATTAATTTTATTGTAGCAAAGCGACAGGTGCACATACCGTCAGCATCAAGACCACGCACCAAACATCTGTGGAACGCATGCATCATACGTAGCAGAAGGTCCCAGGTTTTGTAATGCTCGATGTTGGTGATCAGGTCGTTCGTCATGAAGCAATGGACGAGAGAATAAAACGTATCCTGCAGGTTGCTTGTAGAATAAAAATGGCCACCAAAGACAATGGAGTGGTCAGTGGTGAAGACCGCATGTGGGGTATTCGGCCTCATGATCCTGACGGACAGAAGTCGGTTGAAGGAAACACACGGGCTGCAGGCGAAAAAATACGTACAATCGTGTTCCTGCAGTCAAATGTATCGCTTCGGCTCGCCATCGTTCATCAACACCGTCATCAGCCACGGGCCACTGGGCTAGAGATTCGCCAGCGATGTCGAAGTCATTCAAGTAGAGGTCAATCTCCCCAAAAGCATGCTTGTCCTGTCCACTGGGGGGTCCAAACACGATCCACTATTTTCCACCACACTGGGTTTCGATAAAGGTTCCGAGGCCATCGCTGTCGATATGGATCCAATGTCTAGCACCACACGTTGCGGCCAACCCCCATCGCATGTCTCCAGTTGGAAATTGAACTTCATTAGGGCAGAACTTGAGTTGCTCGGTAAGACGCCATGCATGCAGCTCTGAACTCAACGTAGATTCCTGGACACCAGTGAAGGGCATCGGAAAAGACAACACATTCAAAATGGGACCACCGTCGCTTTCAATGGCACGGAGAAAATCACGGAGCGTGCCTGTACAGGACTGGGTGGTATAATTGCCATCTTTGACTTCAATGGACTGGTCTACATAGCCATAGAGTCAGGGACAAAGTTCGGCAGACGAAACTGGACGAACCTTGGAAAGGAATTGGGGTAGATAGAGGCTTCAGCCTACGCAGACCATCGGCATCGAATCGGATTGGGTCGGTTGGGACGTCAGTCACAACAATGTGCTGAGTACAAAGATGGTCTTGCACCTCCAAGGTAGACATACGAATATAGTCAGAGTGGGACATGACACTGAAAAGCGAGTTTTCTGGGGAGATGACATGCGGGGGTTTCCCATTCTGAAAGAAAGACGTCACATAGTTATAGAACGTCTGGAAGCCAGTAAGATCTGACTCGAACTAGGGAAACCAACATCAATATCTGCTACTTAGTCGCAGGCTCAAAAAAAACCCACAGGAAATTCTGGAACCCAAGAGGTTGACTCCCCACCGGGCGAGAAAAGGTCGCATCGATGTCCCAAGTGACGGTGACGGTTGCCAGCAGATTTATAAGTCGGAGTTGGTTCAGCCTGTGCAGGCGATTATCAAACACAAAGGAGGTAAAAGGGGGGACGCGTACTAAATAAAGATCTAGATCAAGAACTTGCAAGCAATGCCCGGCGGGTCGAATGAAGCCGTCAAAAAAGCGCTGTTGATCCAAAGCATCTGGACGCTGACTATGCACAGAGGTCCGAGGTGTTGCTATGCTTTTCGAGCGAGCCACTAAACAGAAAGCGAGTGATGAACCGGTTTTGTAAAAGGAGTGTTAGACTGACCTGGCTTGCTAAGCTTGGCGAGACCGATCGGCTCCTTTCTGGGTACAGGCACGCGAGAGGAACAGCGTACAGTTTCTCAAACAAAATGAGGTCAACTGAGGTGAACATGTGACTGAGGACACTCACGGGTCGAAACAGTAGCTTCCGAAGTGTCCATAGGTTCCGGATCAGCTAGACTAGGTGAAAAGAAAGCGCACAGGTAAGGAAGGGTAACTTACCATGGGCTACCTCCGTGGACGGAGGGGCTTCAGCGGTTGTGATGGACAGATTCTGTGCTACTTGAGAGGTCACAAGGGGTTGAACTGGGTCGACGTTGATGGAAGATTGAGGATCAACATCATTCGAACCTTCCGTTATGGAGAGGTTCATGACAGAGTCAGTATCCGAAGAGAGCGGCGTAAGAGGAGAAGTACACTGCAGCTCATCACTCCTCATGACATCTGCGGTCACAATGGAGATGACTCCACCCTCAGGCAGAGCTGGCTGTGATCGTACAGGCCTCCAACCTGCTAATGGCCACGCCTGATCAAGCGTCACTTCCTCCGCTACAGACAGTAGTGAAATATAGGTTTCTTCTTCAGGCGGATCTATGACCATGATGGGCTAAGATAACCTGAAGAACCCTAGGACTCACCTCCCAGGAAAAAATCCCGATCGTCATCCAAGACAAGGTCAAGGTCACAAGTCTCCAAGCTTTCCACAAAGTGCGACAATGCCGAATGCACCGTGTTCCAGCCCATAGCGATGGAGAGCAGGACCTCCCACATCTCGCGCTTGATCCGAAGCAGCAAAGACGGCCTGTCATTGCCCAAGGCTTTGGCGATCTTGTATACCAGCGTAAGATCGCATCCAAACCAGGTAGAACGCATACCTTGATCAAATCCAACTGATCTATACACCGACTCATTAACTTGTTCGGTGTCAGGAGGACGAGTGGCGATATGAACAACACAGTGTGGAGGGGGAATCGCCGTTTGTAGGTGGGATACTTGGTCAAAAGACCTTCAAGAAATGTTTGCTCATCGAGGGTCATCAAGCCACGTGCAGTTCTATCCCAAATGAGACGGTAAAACGAAAGAAGGATGAGACTACGTACGCCGTTTGAAGTTGTTCTAATCCATTTGGAAGATCAGGTAAGGGCTGCCAATCACGATAAGAATCTATGTTGGTGCATTTCACGCTACGCACCACTTCGCCGCTGTCTTTAAAGCCCCGCAAGGCAAAGGAAAGGTACACAGCGGCCAACTGTATATTGAAGAGAATCTTCGTTGCGTCGTGCTGTTCCTTCAAAGCGTAAAGGTCGCGAAGGAGCCTGAACTGAAGAGAGAAATCGTCGACCGGAGGGGGTGTAACCAGCGCAGGGTTTGTATGGACATTGCTCGGTCGCTTGAGAAAGGCCAACATTGTCGCTGACGCCACTTGAAGGTGCTCAACCCAGTCGTTCATTGGCCAGGACTATCGATAGTTCCGCTAAGGAAAAAAAAAAAAAAAAAAGACTAACAAGGAATAAAGAAAACGTACCAGGTCGTTATCCTTTATACCAATCAACGTCCTCCGCGCATATTTTGGATTGCGAAACGGCTGAGGGGATGGTACGAGAAAGTGCAACATGTCTACCAACTTGTACACGGCCAGAAGCTGGCATAACTTTGAAGGTAATGGCTTCTTCAAAGAAACCATAGTGGTGGGAAGGGTGTGATGAGCCTGCAAGTCGACGAGGGACAGGACCGAATGAAAGTCCGACACATCGAGACTCAGAGTCGTGTTCAGAATGCGTTCGAAGTGATTTAGCACGTCGAAAAAGGGCTTGGAGAATGGTGTTATAAATTGAACGCGGCAGGGAACGAAGCTGAGCTTACCATGAACCATACGTCGGATACGACGTCTTTCCTTAAACCCAAGAGGAAATCGGTCAGCCATGGAAATGTTGAGAGGAGTGCCGAACGATGAAATACTGCAGACATGATATTGCGAAAGTTAGTGGGGATGGGCACGGCCTCATTGAAAAGCGTGATATTTGTCCTTGTTTGCTCTCGCAGTAAAGCCCATTCGAAAACGGTTCCTCCTCATTTTTGTTCCTTCCTCTCTGAACCGCAACCTCAGCTGCTCAAATTATGTGTAGAATAGTATCTCAAGCATATTCGCTTTTACGTTCCCATGTTTTTTAGTAAGAACTACTGTAAATATACGATACATGGTATAAATTGAAACACTCAGCTCCAACATCATGTGTCAATTGCGAGGCGAAAAAAAATATTCAAACACTGTATAAACAATGAAGAGAGTGACGAAAGTATTCATTTATACATAAAGCATTAAGAATAAGCCACAGATTCGACCATTAGATGATCCTGGTACAGTTCCGCTTCCTTTTCAGAAGTGACTTTTTCTAGGAATGCTATTTTAGCTGCATTTTCATGGAGTTGAGAAAGCAAATGCTCGGTGTGTGTATCCGCAGTTTGTAAGTTGGCCTGCAACTCCTCGATCCTCAGCTCTTGATTTTTAATCAGGTCGTTTTGCAAATTGCAGATCTTACGTCATGGGACATAAATTCAATAGCATCGCGTTAGGTCACAGCGGCTAGACTACACGTCTTCAGTGATCGTATCAGGTGTCTACAGTGACATAAGTCACGGTGGCTATGCAGATGCGAGCAATTGCCCAAATGCATAGCCACTGTGACTCCACGTGATGTTGATCGTATACAAGTCTCTCCATTCGTTCTTGCCAAAAGAAAAAAAAAACCAGGACAGTAACATGGTCAAAGAAATAATTGTATATTGCTATTCTGCGCTACCTAGACAAGACTATCTGCCCGGAGACCCGAAAACCACCGGAACAATAATGCAACAAAAGACCAAAACATACAAAACAACGAATAAATAAAACCACCACGATTGTAGCAGCCCATATGTAACAAGAGAGTATGATGACGGTGGCAACAAACACCATTTAAAAAAAAAAAAAAAACAACAACAACAACAAAGGAAATGGCTAACAAGAGGATGGGTGCAAAAGTGTCCATGAAAAGCCAGTGACAGACAAACGTGGCACCGACAAACATGACAAGACAATATTGAAACGGAATATGAACAGGAATCAACAGGAGGTACCTTACTCACTGTCCTTGAGGGTTTCAGCGAGCAGGAGCACGAAGAGGATGTTGAACAAGAAAGCTGTGTCACATGAAGCAGAGTTTGACGTAGCAAAAGAAGTGACAGTGTAAGCTACAGTGACAGTAGCATAAGGAGGCAGGTCTTTACCGCCTTTACCATAAAGAGGCAAAGAGCGTATGTCACCAAGATCTGAAGCGGTAAAGGTGAAGTCACCATCATTTGCTCTGTAAATTGGGACTAAAGGCTAATCAAATACCAGGGGAAGCATCGAAGGGCAAATTCTTACCATTGTCATCGAAAGAGAGAGCAACAGGAAAGCCGTTGTCACCAGAGCCTGATGCTGACCCAGCCTTTTTGAACAGCCCCTTCTTCTTTGGACTTCCTGTACCATCTGCAAGCAGTCAGCCGGATACCACCTTTGGCTAGTCACAGGGACCTACTCGAGGAAGAATATACAATGACACCTTCGCGCTTCGTAGAATACGCCACAACACCATTCTTCAGTTGCCCAGCCACCTGATTGACCTTGAACTTGTAACCGAAATAATTGACCGCTTGATCGAAGAGGGTTTCTATCGGGAACAACAATAACTGTTTCTTGGCACCCCCACCACCTGCACTAGCCTTCGAGGGAACCACCAGGTTACACTCCGAAACGCATCCTGTGGTAAGGAAGATGGCGTTGCGACGAGAACCCTTCCAAATAGTGCTTGAAAGTCCGGTCCGGTCCGGTTTTCGGACCCCTTAAGGCCCTGACCGAGACCGAGACCGGTTAGTATATATTTCAAATGCTCAAAAAACCGAACCGAACCGTTGCTAACCGGTTCTGCTCGGTTATTAGTCACGGTTAATGGTTACAAAACCGGTTATAACTGATCCCGGTTGGGACCAGTTAGGGACCGGCTCATGACCAGTAACCATGCCTATTTTAATAACATAGTATAATAATTTAAGTAATATAAAAACTTCTAAATACGAGGAGGTAAAGGGAAAGGACAGCCATTGTGGGAGGCTTTATATACCATCTATATATATGTATTTGTTTCAAATTGTTTCAAGTAAACGAACACAGCGCGACGCGTTGTTTGTCAACATGTCACGTCATCATGATGGCCAACGATCACACACCCACCTTCACACCACACCTCCACCACCATCGACATCTATCACCACCACATTACCACCTACCTACCACAGCCAAAACACGAATGGGAAGATGACGAGGGCACACAGCACAAGGAACGACGAGAAAAGAGGTGGGGAATGGGCTGTCATGCCCATTCCCCAATTTCGTACGCTTTTCATTTTCTAAATTACATATTCTGAATTGACTAACAATGCCCACAGGTTTGTAGCCGCGACGGGGAGGGATTCTCCCCTCCCCGTCATGTTTCCTTTTGTTTTGAACACGACGGGCGGGAATGTCCCCTCCTGTCGCGTTTCCTTTTGTTTTGAACACGATGGGAGGGATTGTCCCCTCCTGTCGCGTTACACCACCACCACCACATGCCTTGGATGGTCGAAACGTGAATGGAACGACGCCGAAGGGCAAAAGGAAATCGGGATAAGCAACAGGGAGGGCCCCTCCCCGTTGCCCATTTGTTCTAAACGCGACGAGGAGGGGTTCAACCCTCCTTGTTGTGTGACCTCTGTTTCGAACGCGACAGGGAGGGGTTCGCCTCTCCCTGTTGCATTTTTTTCGGTATTGGACGTGATGAGGAGGGGTTCGCCCCTCCTCGTTGCGTGAACTCTGTTTCCAATGCGACAGGGAGAGGTTCGCCCCTCCCTGTCACATTTCCTTCGGTATTGGACGCAACGAGGAGGGGCTAACCCCTCCTCGTTGCCTGAACTTTGTTTCGAACGCGATAGGGAAGGGTTCGC
>JAIUJM010000811.1:0-12229 GCA_026262225.1 Inosperma sp. D86 | reverse complement strand
CGGAGGTGCCAATTGATGAAGATGAAATCAAGTCGAGAAGCGATGTCGCGTTCTGGGCATTTGGCGGACTGACGACAGGATTTATGTCTTCTAGGACCAATGCTCGTAGGTCTGGAATTTGGAACAGGGAAAGAAGACGAACGGCATAGTTGACGTCGACAAATCCAAATGTAAATTCCTTCAATGCAGGGACAATAAACATGCCTTCCGGGTATGTCCCCGACAAGTCGAGCACGGGTCCCCATCCAACAATAGCAAGACTGTGCAAGGCAGGAGAGTCTTTGATGATATTTTGAAATTGCTCTGCGCTTGGCATTACCTCCCTCGAGTGATATTTGAATTCTAAACGCCTGAGGTTTCGCAACACAGAGTTTTGCCATTCGACGTGAACCCCAACAAGTATGACGGTGGTAAGATTATCCAATACGCTTTCGAGACCTCCCAGCAGACGAATGGACCCACGCAAACGTGCGGGGTGGAACGTCTGGCCACTGGCTGCAAGGTAAGCATTGCACCTCGATAACGACAGCAGTTCTAGGTTTGGTGCATTCAGCTTCATCTTTGTATAAAAGAGGAAGGTGAAAATCGGTTCCCAATTGTCGGTTAACATTTCGACTTTTCTCCAACGTTCGATGTGCGGTAAGAGGAGGTGGATGAATGGGACCATGGCTTGCCAAGTGGCACTATGGTTGTCTTCATTCCAGTCCCAATCCGGATCGCGTATGTCGATCAAAATGTCAAGTGAATAGGGAGATGAACGATCGAGATATATTTCCGTTCGCAATTTTTGACGTTCGTCGAGTGGAAGGGTGATGTTGATAAGGTTCCAGAGGCTCCCGGTGGAGAGAGCCACTCGTCGCCAACCACTACAAACGTGGGTTAGAGTCGGGACGAATGCCGGATCTTGAGCAGGTTTTGACAAGAGGAGAGAAAATATGTATGCAAGGACTTCATTCGGAAGTTTATCCATGGCGGACGGGACCAACTCAGATTCAGGAGGTGGCTCTGATGACGGTCGGAATCTGGAAAATGTTGGTATGAAGGAAAGGAGATATCTGAAGCAACGAAGAAGGAAAGTTAGCATGAAGGCTAGATTGAATATGAAGTGAAGATTAGGCCAATTGGCAAGACCATAAAACAAGGCGTGATTGTCTGCTGCAAGATTAAGCCATTGGATGTCCAAATAGCCTCAGGGCGTACTGACGATAGACGGAGAGAAATTTTATGGACTATGCGGTACGACTTTGCCCTTTATATCCAATACGGTGACGCACTGTGGGTACCGAAAGAATCGTGAATATGTTTAGATATCAATAGACACGCCTGTCTATTGCTGTTCAGGAATGGCTTGAAGTATGGTCACCAATCTCCGCTGCCCGATCGAGGAAGGAGACGGAGAAGTATGTTCTTGTTCCTCGTTTCGGTAGGACCCTCAGGGAGGGAAATAACTTGAGAAAAATCTTGCCTCGTGTCTTCATCCGTTGTTGTACGCAAACGTACATGAGTCAGTACAGATATGAAAATGACAGATGAAAAAGGGAGCCGACAGTCACGGTCTTTGTTCTCAGAAAGGAAACCGACTCATCTGGTAGAACATGCACACCAAAATTAAGAAAAAATGGTAATTTCCAATCCTTACAAAACAAACTCACTATGCCAGTCCAGGACTTTCATTCATATAGAGTCAAGTCGCACGGCTATTGCAGTCGCCGAAATTGTGACGTGGAGGCGTAGTTAGAAATCGCTCAGAAAAAAAGTCCATAATAAAACCAGCATCTATACTTGGTCGCGATAAAAGATATC
Source organism: Inosperma sp. D86 (assembly GCA_026262225.1). Lineage (NCBI taxonomy): Eukaryota > Fungi > Basidiomycota > Agaricomycetes > Agaricales > Inocybaceae > Inosperma > Inosperma sp. D86. Next base: position 10,426 of record JAIUJM010000811.1, on the reverse strand, counting down.
GGGATGATATGCTGGTGCAACATTCGCCATGCTGACCAGCCGAAGCGAGGTGGAACTTGAAATAGTGACAGACAGGAGCCTCGTCTACACACATTGTAACTTAATGTTAAATGCACAATAAATGCATCACCTTCTGATATGGTTGGTCGCATTGGAACTATGAAACCTTAGCTCTTAAGTGAGGAAGGCGGAAACAGAAGGCAAGATGGTCTTTGGTTGAAATACAAGGTGCACCAAATCTGAACGGCGGTCGTCGAGTTTGATGCCCGTAATAAGCCAATAAATAATACCAAATACTTTCCCTTGATCCAGGAAAGGGAAGTTTACAATTGACAGATGTCATGATGTCCGATGTCTACAACGCGGCGGCTATGGCTACTACTGCTTCCGAGTGAGATAAATTGGATGTGATAATTATATTCGCTTTTACGGACTTCCGGTGTAACATCTAACAGCCTTCCTATTTTACTCGTCCCAATTTACAAACATAGTAAATCCAAACGCATGAAACCACCCCGCGTAGCTGATGCCAAATCTTCATTTACTATTCTATTTTTGAAGACGATTCTGATTGAATCAATGTCGAATGGGATTTGAATGGGATACATCGGCTCGAGAGGTGGTTAAAGCCGTTGGGAAAACTGTAGCATTAAGTTTATTGTCTCTTGGAACACTATATAGCAACCATTCAGATACAGGTTTGGACACTCCCCGTCAAACCCATCGCTTTAAAAGACTTAAAACATAGTCTCCCGTCTAATATAAAAATCTTTATCAAAGTCGTGGAACTTACAAAACAATCTGAGTCGCAAACGGAACTATTAGTGAGCAATCATAACATCGCTTAAGCGATGGTATCTGAACTCCAAATGTGGCGTAATGAGACAGAATGTACAAGTTCGGCCCTGAAGAATTGTGGGACGAGAAATTAAGAATCTTGCAATTTGTACCCACACACGACGCTGTGGTTGTCAGGAGAAGTGCTTTTGCCCTGAAAACAGGGTGTCAAATCTCAAACATTGACGACGGTGGTCGGTCAGATTCCGTGCAGGAACATATGAATGAGCCGTAGCCCATTAAAAACAGTAATCAAAGTGAGAAGTATTTTTGGTTTACCGCGATTGACAGGCCATTATGTGGGTGTAAGTTGTGTGTGACCGATCTAAAGAATGGAACATGAGGTGATTGATAGGAAACTAAGTCTAGCACTTCACAATGACCACGAGGACGCACCAGGTACTACCACTAGCAGGAATAGGTGGATGGCGATGGAAGCTTCGGGAAAAAAGGGGGACCCTGCCAGGGCCGACATGGCAGAAGCATCCAATGGATATAGCTCGACTCTTATTCACAAGACCTCCTTCCGATTTGTATTCTCTCATTATCAAACTAGTCCTTCTTGATCTGACCTAGGATCAATTTTCTATTGAGACAAAAATTCGTAGAGAAACAAACCTCCGATTTGCCAGTTAAAGGTACTCCTTTGTCTACTTTGTGTTCTCTCTCAGGCTCCTTCACTTTTTTATATCACTATCTCTGGACGTTGAGCGCTCCTCGCCTGTACGGTAGCATTTCCGCTTGAAGTAGTTCCTTTCACCTTCTAAAGGTAATACACTACCTAGGACCTTCAGAGTTTGTGTAAATGTTGGAAGCTATACTTGCGTTGCTATCCCTGGGCTCTCTGGAGTTGCGATAAAGAGAATGGTGAGCTCTGGACCGTGTAATGATATGAATTTTTACATAAATGGTCGTGTGAACGAAAGTCACGTTTATCATCTTTTATTGGTCAGGCTGCCACCAACTCTTCCACCACAACACAACGGCAGACAATGACAACGGTACGATAACACGGCAATAAAAAATCGAAGGGCAGAGGGAAACAAGGGCGCGTATTTTAAACATGTTACATTCTACCAATACTAACTTTCTACATGAGACCTTCGCCAGAGATGAGGATTTCTCCCCTCGTAACTTTGCAATCCTTTTCGATTTACAAAGGGAAAGCCTCCTTGATGTGCTGAAACCTTCCTTTTAACGAGGCGAGTGGGGTTTTTCCACGTTGTGACCTTTTTCAACATGGCGCAAGAAGTGGGTTTCCCCCCTGTGTAACTCTGTTCGCGCAAGGAGACCCTCCTTTGTCGTGTCGAAAATCCGTTCCCAACACGTCAAGGATGAATTCTCATCTCCTCATCACGTTGGAACCCCTTTTCAACACAGTAAGGAAGCGTCCTCATTTTTTGTTTCTTTGTTATGTTCTTTTATCATTCTTTAACGTCGACAGGGAGTTTTCCCTCACTTCCTTATGGTGCTTCCTTACGATGTGACAATGTTTAACTTCTTATTGTCATTGTGAAACTATTCTATTCAATATTCTTTTTGTACCTGCCAGCCGCGGCTCAAGCCCGAGCCAATCCCGAGAGTGATTGGCATAGGATCTTGATGTCGACGTTGACGGGATTACGGACTTGACAAAGTACGGTCCTGCATGGGATTACCATCAACTCCAACCACATCTTCTACCTGAGCGGTCTCGGAACGAGCCTGTGTCCAAATCAAATTGTTTGTCATCAATGCTATCGGACACTACATCTCACCACCATCATCGATTGACGCTGAGACCAGCGGCCACTCCCAGCTATTTTTCTAATGATTCGACTCGACTCGTTGCCATATGACGTTCTAATTACCGTTCTGAAGTTCTTGCAACCACTGGACATCCTGAGATTAAGAAAGGTAGTGATTCATTTCAAGTACAAGAAGACGGTCCTCAAATCTGTGTTTATCTAGACTTGCAAGACTTTACAGTGCGCCACATCAGAGCTAACTGTCTGGATCGATGCGCTCCAGAGAGTTTGTGCTCGGGATACCATCTTCATGCCAACTTTTCCCATTTATGAGATGTCGCTATCAGCATTGGAATATGCCGCCACCGGACCTGAGAGATTTCTCCGTACCACGGCTGACAGCGGTCTTCTCAAACCTCGCAGTCATATTATTATCGATCGCGACTATGATGGATCCAGAGAAATCTTCCTCGTCCCTGGTGGTCGATACCTGGTTACGGCAGACACTACATGCGTGGCAATCTGGGACTTAAGAATCACTCGGTACTCCTCAACATTTCCGCAAAGTTTAGAGCCAATCTGCTCAATACCATGGGATGTCAACACTTTGTCGATTATGCTTGTACATCCAATTGAGGACGGACGAGGGCTTACCATATCCGTCAGTTATGAAACCAGCTCCCAAATGTGAGTCTTGGGGAAACGTCAGATGATTAACCTCCTGTGTTACAGATCTCGTGGCGCCATCTTCCGAATTTATCCCTGCGACGAATCCCCTTCTCTTCAAAAAATTGCGGAACTAGACTTACCACCATCAGTGTCCCTTTATTCGTTAATTGGAAATAAGTTAGTGTTCCTTGCTGAATCAACTCTCAATGTGTGGGATTATGTAGAGGGTGCGTGGGCTTGGGTCCAAGTTCCAAAGAACTACGAACAAGTACGTTTGCTTGATAAAAATGTCAACATGGTTTTGTTCATATTTTTCACAGATCCTCATTTCAGGATCTGACATATTGCTCCCATATCGCGACCATATTTCGATATGGAAAATGCCTCCCCTATCCAAGTCTGAACCTTTTTTTGGTTCGCCTCCGTCTGATATTAGCCCAGCATCTATCCTGGATATTTCAAACAATCAGATGGTTAAACAGTGTAGAGGACCTGGTGACTGGTATACTGGATCTGCGCAAAGGCTTCTCTTTGATTTTGGCTACGGCGATGAGGTCGAACGTTTTGAAGTGGTGCAGACAAACGAAAACTTCAATGATGCAGTTGTCCTGTCATTAGGAAAATACGTTGACTCCGAAGACCGCTTTAACAGTCCTGTCGGTTTTGCAACAACACTCTCGTCTCTTGGTGGGCCCTCGACGGGCGGGCACAAGCCAATATAGCAAGCGTCCCAGCTACGATCGACAGTTGTGTCTCTGATGTCGCTGACGGTCACACTACCATCATGTTACATGATGATGGACCGTACTCATTATCACGGTATATCCCCTATAGTCTTTGTCCCTTTTCGGGTCGGTTCGCATACGTGGATAGATTTCATTGTGTGACAATTTTGGACTATTTTTCGGACTCATTTCCCAACGTGAGGTTTTGCCACTAGCCAAGTACGACTTCTGACTGCTCACTTCTCGCCACAGTTAGGTTCACCAGAACCACCGACGGACAGCGAGCCCGAGTTTGATTTACAACCTTCCGATGATTGGGCCGAGGAACCTGGGTTCTACTAGGACATAATACGGATGGGTCATTACGGCCTGGTAATTTATTTGTGTGTTCCGACTGCTTTATGTCATTGTCGTGAAATTTTATTTGAACACTGGGCTTGATAGCCATGTCGGTGGGCATATTCTGCGAGCAAGGAGCCGAGACGGGGAAACACGACCTCGAATTCAGTTGCATGTGCAGGATCCATTGTCACGCTTATCCGTCTGATTCTGATTCTGAGTTCCAAATATCTGTAACTCGGCCCGGACGTGCTACCACAACCCTGCAGTCTGTCTCTTTTCGATTTGCATACATAGGTTCGACTGTGTAGTAATTGCGGCTTACTTTTTAGATTATTTCCCAGGGTGAGGTTTTCGCAATCCTCGGATCTAGATATTCTGGCCGAGCAATTCGCACAGGCTATTACTTTTAAGTCGTATTAGTTTTTCGTTTGCAATATTTTTTGAGGAAGTCCCTTGAAAATCAGCAAAGTCTTATCTTGTCCACGAGAATTTGCACGGTATCTTTTTGAATTGGTCGCCCGGACTTTGTGAAAACAACCTGCTACTCTCACGAATCACAATGCTATTACCAGCGGCGACGATTGACCACATCCCCGGTTTTCTCCGCACAGACACCTCGGCACTCAAAGCTTGTTCAGCCCTCCTGTATTACGCGAGACTTGCAGAATGACATCTCTACGCACATGTCATCGTTGACAGAGGCGAGCACCCTTTGAGCTCAACTAGCAACTCCCCAAGAATCCAATTCTGAATCATCCCTGCATCTCGGAGATTTCGACTGATCGCACACTCTCCTTCCATCTTCCTTTATCACCATTACTATCGATCGTCTCAATGGTACCACGGATGGCAAACCTCAAGTCTCTCAGACTCTACGGCAGACCTCCACGTCCGTTGGACCTGCACGATTTTCTGTCAACGTTCAGAAGCTGCCTCCAACAATCATCTATCGAACACGTTGACCTTTCCTTTTTCTATCAATCCTGAATAATTGCAAGAATATCAAGAAGTTGACGATGTCCAATTGTACAGCGACAGAGGAACGCATTTCGACCTAAGCTTTTCCTCAATACGCTCGTTCTTCGCGATGACCATAATTCAGACCTTCAATTTGGGGCCCTGCAAAGGGCCACCAATTTAACAACCTTAATGGTTTAACAACTTGAAGCCGGATGACGATCCGGACTGGAATCCAGCCGAGTTCTTCTTGCAGGCTTGTCCAAATTCTCTCACATATTTGTACCTTGATCTCGAAGACTTGGGTGCGCGATATTCTTCTATCGTCTGTCTCAAATTTACATATATCTCGTAGCCAAAGGACGTCTCGATTTGTGTCATGCCCCATTTTACATCACGGTAGAAAAATGTTTCATATTTTATATGTACACTGATGAAAACTACACAGAACATGTCATAATAACCATCAAGTAAAGGCCAGCTTTCTACGCTTTTTTGGGCCTCGACCTCAACTCGACCTCCTTTTTTTATCTGGAAAAGGTGACCACGATGGGCTTATCAAAACTGGCTGTTCCTGCACAGTCGGAGGTTGCAAGGGGGGCATGGTATGCCAATTAACCTGCAGAGGAACTGGCCCTGAAGCATCAAATGGTATTGGCGTCAGATCTGAGTAGAACGTCGCTTTGTTGCGTCAAACCCCAAAAAAAAAAATACATACCTAGAGCGCCAACTGAAATGGATGTAGGTCCACCAAAAGGATATGGCGTTGATTGGGCATTGGACAAGGGTAGATTGTCAACGACGACTATACGGCGTCGTGAGCTATATGCATATTTGATTTTCACCATAATGCTTGGTAAATCAGTACCAGGCATCCACGGATCATTCGTCCCAAATGCATTCCTCAGCTCCTCGTTATCCAGAGTGAGTACAGCCAAAGCCGGATTATCCAACCAAGGATAACCAGCTGAACGGTGCTCAGCATAAAAGAGTAGATCCACCACAATCGTCAGCAGGTGAATAACAATCCATAATCCAACTCTCCATTTCGTGATAGACGCTTGGGTCGTCTTCAAAGCCAACTGGAGATTCGTTGTCAATGGAAGATTCTCTGAATCTCCAAACTGGTCTGTGAGAGAGCTCCAGGCTGATTGGTATGATCGAGAGATAAATTCTACGGCTACGTCTTGGGTTGTGTTAAACGGACTCGGTGAAGGTGGCAATGACCAATTGGTGGCCATTAAATTCATCCCAACGTAGGGAGCGATGGCGAGAGCTTCCGCTGTCATTGGATCAGGAATCATCACCAGTGAGGAAAGGTTTTGTTGTACGACCGCTGGTGCTACCATTGGGCAAGAGCTGCACCGTGCAACGCCAGCCCGATAGGTTACTCTTGCAAATGCGAAGCATTCAGCGCTATTAGTGGTAGTGGAGTGTTGTAATCGACCGACGTCTGATGGAATAGTCGGGTCTGCATTGTTGCATCCCAAGCGGAGGCTGAGAACACGTGTTTCGGATACGACAAGAGCATCGGTCATATTTGGACTGCCCAATGGCCCCCAAGCGACATCTGGAATGAGACCAAACCTCCCACGAGGAGTGACGTATGGGTTGTAACCCGAATAGTTGAATAAAATAGTGGTCTGTTGCGACGTAAGGGTGGAATTTGGGTCTTTGATCCATTCGAAATTGTCGACGGCAAAATATGGCAACGTTATGTTCTCGAGCGTAGATTCAGGAGGAAGGAAATTGATTATCTGCATCACGCGCGTCATCGCTGTCGAGTTTGTGCCAAAAGTGCCCCAAGTAACGTCACCCATGGCTACTGACGTAGAGACGACAGTGTTCACCACGTCTCGGTTCTCCCCATAGTCGTTTAGTGTGAGTCCTGGACGATTACCAGAGATATTCTTGAGAGGTGTATCACTCGGTACAAACTCGATGATGGGCTCCCAAACAACCGACCCTGAGAGGACTGGTGAGATGTAATCCAGGCAGAAGGTGACGAATAGAAGGAATAGAAATGTGATGTAGTGTCGTTTCAAAGCCAGATGTTTCGGGAAAAGCAGCCTATTCGTCAAGATTTGGGTTAGGCCGCCCAAGGATACACTACCTCGTACCATGAAAAGAAAACAAAAGCGCCACATAAGTCCTGCACCCTTCCACACTGCAATAGAGCGTGAAAGAGTGCTAAAAATGGCTACGAGCGTCATGATATCGGATTGGAGGACGACGTATTTGGGTGGACTGTAGGGCGATCCGTCGGCTCGATGTACAGTTACAGTGTGGCCGGGGCCTGGATAGAATGGGTGACCATCGATTACGAACATAAAAATGGTGGTCGCGACAACTATCAGGAGGTGAATACCAAATGGCCAAAGTATTTGGATCCTAATATGCGATATGAAAATGAACTTTCAAACTTTCGAGCTGTTTACCAACTTACTTTCTCCGTGTGGGGCTACGATGGGGTGGCAACTCCACACCCGACGGATAAGTTGCTTCCTTGGTGTATTGGTTGATGAGCGGACTATGGATGTTTTGCTGATAATTGGCCATCTTGTTGGACTGCAGCGGCGATTGAAACAACGTCAACAGTTTGCGCTGAAAAGCAGAGCTTCGCCGTTTCAGTGTTCGGAGTGCTTAGCGATACAACCCAGTTGACCTCTTATATGATCATTCCCATGAGGTTGGGGACCAATCGGGTTTTCAGTGGGTTTCAATTGATGATATGCTCAGGGCACATACCGATGTCAAACAGTAGCATTACTAGTCCTATTTCCAGATGCTTCGTGGCCTTGGCGATTATAAGGTTTCGGGAGGTGGAAAATGGGAGGAAGGATGTTTGGACCCGTTATTGGTGAAGTTGTTCCTTAATGATCCACCAAAGAAGCAATTGTAGCTCCCCGTCAAGGACTCTGTGTGAAACATAAAATAAGAACCTAGTACGCAGGCCTTGAGGCCTGAGGATCAATAACAAATATCGGAACCAAAGAAATGCTTAAATTTAAATGTACTAAAAATATCTCAGACGAATGAAGACTAGCGCCCGGGTTGATAAGAATAAAGACTGAAATGGCTGACAGCTGAACAAAAGCTGTAAGTACACTGACACTCCATTCGTTCTGAATTCAATTGACCCAAATTGTCAGTTGAGCCAGAAAGGGTTGCCCATTCAGTAAAACATGTCGACAACCCGGGTGTCGAAGGAGTGGCGAAGGGGTACGAGAAAAATAAGTAGCATGCACGCGACGCACGCTCATACGCATTGAGTACGCACGGAGAAATCTGGTTGCCCGAAGGAGTGGTAGGTATGCAATAAGTAATCGGCTCCTAAGCTAATGTTCACACTTAAAGTTTTGGTGGACTCTCCGAACAGGCTCCTAGTAGGCTAGACACGAAGATCAAGAAATGCGGACAGAAATGAATCAAGGTGGTATAAATATAGATGTGGGCCATGCTGGGACGCAGATGAGGAGACTCAATGGTCATACAATGATCCAAGGAGGGCGGTACGTGGAATCCATCCATAAAAAGCGAAGTATATCAACGATGTAGCCTTCCATAGGATCACTCAGCCGCGATCAGTTTAGAATAAGCAAGATACTCGAATTCCAACCGATGGGGTGAAGTATAATTGCTGGCAAGACAGCCGTGAAGATGAACGAAACAAGAACAGGAGAGGCAGAAATGTGATAAACAAGAAGCAGAAGACAAGAAGCCAACCAAAGAAAAGTACCTCGATTCATCAGCAAGCCAACGAGTCCTATACGTTTGTGCAAGGACTGCGAGGATCGGATAAAGAAGGGCGACTGACGCGAATTAGCAGACTTATAAACAGAGTGATGACGGCGCCAACGCTCGTAACGACTTCAAGAAAAATGTACTTGACGCGAAGATGGATATAAGAGATCTACAAGCTCACCTCACATATAACAAAAACCGAAACCTCGTAGTTGCACCGGCAGCGTAACTTGTGCTTCATAGGTGGCTGTGGGAAACTGATCGCGATCGGAGTTCCAGGAAAGATTCAAACACCGTTTCCTCTACTTGAATCACTACAATGTCAGACATATGGAACACAGGGGGTTTCGAGTTCGCCGCTGACAGACACGGAGTATCTAGAACTTATCCCCCGTGCAACCTCAACCATGGTGGTCCGTGCGGCGCCTGTGGCGAACTTTCACAAATCGAGACAGAAATCGAAGAAATGCAGGCACGGATGCGACAAATTCGTTCCACTATACAGGACCTCCACCAAAAACATTGCGCAATCTCCGCAAAACGGAATGCACTGCACAGGTGCTCGATCACCAAACTTCCCTATGAGATTGCATCCGATATCTTCATCCGAGCTTGTATCTCTACCATCCGCCCATTCTGCATTCAGACGGATAACGACCAAGAATTCTTGAACCTCTGTCATCCCACTAGGTTGGCCACCGTTTGTCGCAGCTGGAGGGAATTGGCATTTTCTATCCCTGAACTGTGGTCTTCTTTCTCTATTACTCCCAAAAATATTCGTCATATCAACTGCTGCCTGAAACGGTCCGGCACAAGCCCGCTCTTCGTCCAGCTGAATACTTTGAACGGCTATTTGGTACCGGAACACCCGAGTAATGCACTCGCAATCACTCTCGTCAAGCAAAATATTCATCGAACTGCTTATCTTTGCCTCTCGATGTCTAGAGAGTTACTTAGAAATTTCACCTCGAGGTTCATCTGGCCAGATGCTGCACCACTCTTAGACGAGTTTCACATTCATATCAAAGCACAGGGTGATCCATGCTCCATTGGCCTGGGGATGTGCACCAGTCTTCCGAAGCCATCGAAGATTGTTGCATCCGGCTACCTTGTTAACAAGGCTCATATCGACTGGCTCTGTGTTTCTCAACTGTCACTTAGGTTCTACTATATGGATTCATCAACGCTCGCCGAGTTGCTCGATCTTCTTTCAATGGCTAAATCTCTTGTCGAGTTCGATTGCCATTGCATGGAAGATTACTTCTTATTCCCAAACCCCCACTCGATATCCAAGATGTATACACCGCCTTCCATCCGGAAAATCACCCTGCATGATCGCAGGTCGGCGTCTGCCATCCTCTGGCACACGACAATGCCTTCATTGGAGTTGTTAACCCTATCCAATCTTGATCCCATTATATTGGA
>JAIUJM010000810.1:0-12230 GCA_026262225.1 Inosperma sp. D86 | reverse complement strand
GAGAGGTTAATGTCCATCTGGGGAACGATCTCAATCATTTGTTGGGGTTTGGTGTTCTAGTAATCAGGGATACGTCTGAATATTTGAACCATTTGTGGGAGACGGGGTTATATGAACAGCCCATGAAAATGTCGGGAGGAAGTTGAGTGGATAAAATAAACCTAAGGAGGGCGCGGTGTCGATCTCTTCAAACTTCAATGGGGCTTGCGCGTTTTCTACGTTCCGCCATTGTTGTATCAGTGAGAGAAAGACGACTGGAGGATTAGATTAGAACTTACCGGTATGGTGTGCCTCCGAGTGGAACAGCGCCAATAGGTATCCAGATGACACGACAAAGCGAGTGTTGTGTAAATCCTGCTGGCAGGTGTTCGATGACTTCAAAAAGACAAAAGTATAACTTACGAACACAGGCATTGTCCACGACTCTTTTAACTTCACCCACTTCCAGCCAAAAACGGCTCGTCGACGTGTCCAATCTGGGATGTGTCTAAGGTATTTCGAATTGGGCACGTAAAATGCGTGTAGATAGCACTTGGCACTCCGTAGTGCCCGAAAGTGTCTTTGGATACACTTCCGGAACGAAAATATTAGGCAGAAAGCATATAACGAGTTGCCATGGGCTGCACAAGGGTATTGAATGCGTGTTCATTGGAATCCTAGACCAACGGATATTATAAAATTTATAGAGGGAAGTAAATGGATGACAACTTACGATGCCGTGGTCTTTGGCAACTTTTCACATCAAGTGTCCCTTCCGTCCCATTTAAATATCCTGCAATTTTTCAAAGTTCGTCCTCGAGGAGGCATGTGGCATCTAATAATTTTTGTATTAAACGGTCATCACTTCTGAACTCTTTTTTTAAAAAAATACAATACGTACCTCAACACAACAGTCTTCAGAAACTGTAGAAATGTTCTTCGAGAGACCAATCTTAACCTCGGTAGAATGTACGAACGCCAGCTTCCACATTGCCATTGAGCAGCAACCAGGCATTGAGAGCGTCTGAATCGATGTCCTGATGTCTTAATGATAATGAAATCAACGTCTAAGGCAAGACTTACGTCCAAAAAATCAGAAGGTGAGCGGATAAAATGGCGTCGATTGCTTGGGCGACTTCAATATAACTCTGGAATTTTATACATTGCATCAGTAAGAAAAAAGATGGTTAGACAAATGAAACTTACTAGTATCTTTGCCTCCGAGTTGGCAGAACAGCAGCAACAGATATTACTATGGCATCTGTTTGAATCCTTCCGGAGTTAGTATATGTGCAGTAAAACAAGTACGGTCATTGCTTACCATGACAAGAATATCTCTAGCATTCAGCACCGAAGGTGGTAGGCAAAATAACGTTCACAATCGCGCATGAGTGAAAAGATCAATTGGTCGGAATGGAATTGAATGTACTACAGTCACATACCTCACGTGCCTGTGACCGACGTGAAGTTCGGCGCGTTCATCAGTAAATTGTGGAAAGTGTGACAAGGTCATAGAAGGTCGCTAAAATTGGTGGAACGTGGTGTAGCTGGTATAACCTCAATTAAGATTACAGCACTCATTATAAAGACGTTATGCGCTCACGTTCCTAAATGTACTTGCCATCAGATTGCTGTCATTCCTACAGGAACTGGTCATCTTGATCAGTGCACAACGATCTATTGATTGCGACTCGTCAATCATTGTCAATATTTCTCGATGTTATGATTATTTGTTAGACTGATTTATCAATACCAGATTGGTGTCAAGCTTACTATCGCTGTTCGCAAGCAGCAGGAACGATTTCTCAACGTTATGATTATTCAGTAGAGGTTGTACTCATCAGTTATTGTCAATATTAATGTTTCTTGATGTTGCGATTATTCGTTAGCCAGATTGATCAATGCCAGATTGGTGTCAAGCTTATTGCCGTTCGCAAGCAGCAGGAACGATTTCTCAATGTTATGATTATTCAGTAGAGGCTCATCAGTTATTGTCAATGTTTCTCGATGTTGCGATTATTCATTAGCCAGATTGATCAATACCAGATTGGTGTCAAGCTTATTGCCGTTCGCAAGCAGCAGGAACGATTTCTCAACGTTATGATTATTGATATTGACTAGATTGGTTGATTACTACCAGACTAATGTTTCGATATTTTACATAATCAGGCAATTGACCCGTAAGGTGAAATAGAGACAGGACGACTACTGTAGATATACAACTCGGAAGGTATACCTAAAATGTGTTTAGACCGGTCACGCTCGGGCCTGCCGTTGCAAAATGAGCTTCATTCGTGACTTGCGAGACTTGACGACTGTCGAAATATGATTGGGAAATACCTGTCTAAAAGGAGGAAATATCAGACACAGAAATTCGTGCCTACAAAGAGCAAAGATTCACTGATTCCACCACCTCAAAAGATGGCCAGCGTTTTGGTTGCCGCCATGACTGTCAGACTCGAAGAAATCAACGATGAAGTTGTAAAAGCCTCGGAAGCTGAAATTGTTGCAATCTTCGACCCATTGTGAAGCGGCATGCAGATTGAAGACAAGCTAAACATGAATCATGATGACTGCTCATAATAAATTTGATGTGCAAGAACATACCAGAGTTGCAGCATACGCAATTGCTCTTGGTGTGACTCTCCCTTCCATGTGGAGAAGAGTCGCAACATTAGACTTCGTTGCCTTCTTCTGAGAAGCTGTTTTTTGCTTCTTCCGACTTAGCCCTTCTTCGGATTCTTGCTCATCGAATGCCTCTGAGGATGATGGTGATGTGAAAAGAGCGCAAAAGGTCTGATGTTCGGTATTGGAGTAGGTAAATAATAGATAGAAAAATTGCACACCTTAATTAAAAGGCCACTACGAAGGAAGCCACATTCCACGTCATCTGGATTTCCAAGTCCCTTGGGATAAAGACAAGCGAGGAAATAATCCTCGGATATATCGAGTTCTGCATTGCGAATCTTACGACGAACACTATCAAATAATATACGTCAATGCAACGGACATCGATAGGTATAACGTACTCGTCATCGTCCCAGGAATGTTCAATTGGACATAACAAGCGACCTGTGATATCATTTTGAAGACCACGGTCATCGCGTTGCTTCAGGCTGAGGGGAGTTGTTGGGCAGAATGTTTGATTGATCCAGTTGGCGACTTCCTCCTTTATGCGCCTGACATCGTCACTGCGTGCATCGTTTGCACCCTTTTGAAGCTGCGGGGTATAGTAAAAAAGAAACACGTAAGATGTCCCGAAAACACAGTACCTGGGCAATGAAATGATTAAAAGTATCCGTATCAACACTAGAGTCTTCCAACATTTCATTGAGGCGCGGAACAAGCCGCAAAAGTAGTGTGTATGCCTTGTAAGTCCGCTCTGAACTACCCAACCTATTGTGAGCACATAAATATGGCCACCAAACCACGCACGCTTCTTGTGCCTCAACTTCCTCATCAGTAGTTGGTTCAGGAGGTTCTCGACCATCTGCTTCCGCTTGAAGACGGTTGTCGGCTTCGTTAATGATCGCTTCCAGAGATTCAAAAAGTGAGACTAGACGTCTAATTCCACGTCCCATTGTTACTGCTGTCCTATGGGATATTAAGTGTGATTATGAAAAATCTACTGAATAAACTCACGGAATTTTCTTCGGGCGACCGCCACGGGCTTCATCAAGTTCCTGGTGAGTAGCAGCAAGTTTACGTTTGAGACGCAATATCTCAGCTGAGGGGCTATCATTGGATGACGAGCTTGTACTGGCTGGCATGTCAACTGTAGGATAGCCGTCATTGCAAATAACCGACCGTATTTATGGGAATGAACCGGAGTGGAATCATGCATCGCGGGACCGGTGCAACTTTCACAGCATGTCAGAAAAGACAATTGATGGCGCGATGAACAATTTGATAGTAGTTCCTGAACAATCAAATCCAATTGCTCTAGGTGGATTTCGCAACTGGTTGAAATGTATCGGAATCTATCCTATATCTATGGTTCCTTTCTCGTAATCAGTCCTTCTCGATTTACCACGCTTAGGCTCGCTTTAATTCTATAAAGTGCACACTAAATTGCAAAACCCAATAATCCGCCTGAGCTTGCCGAACCCTCTAAATTCAGATCTATTTTATCGCCATGCTCACTCGTCGAGATACCCTGCCTGCCGAGGATCCTTTGTGGTCAGATTCACTGGCACGAGTCCCAGGACAGCCAGCTCCGATACCATCGCGCAATGAACCTATGCTATATATTTCCAACAATACCGTGGACGATTCAAATGTGCACGACACTGCCGCGTTATTGAATAATATTTTGCCTGAAAACTCTGCAAGTATGGATGACATTGACATGAGGACGGTTGGAACCACCGAAATGGACGCTACTATAACACACCCAGACCACTACGCAGGCAAGTGTGCAATGAATTCCCAGGTATGTATAATTGATACAATGCAATTGTCTGGTATCCACATGCTGACTTTGATTCCCAAATCAAAGGACTCACTCAGGGTAAAGCCCCCTTTTGATTTGGGTGTCGATGCCCTCCTGTTGTCGGAAATGGCTGCATTGTCTATCGATCCTGTACAAACATCAGGTACCTATTTCAAATATCCAGGTTCTAAAAAGCTGATGATAGTATTTTAGCTGCCATTGGCAGTCCTAATCCAATGCCTCAACTTGACTCGGATCATGATATAATCTTCACCTCGGAAAAAGTAGGTCTCAACTAAATTTCAGAAACACCTATGAGCTACGTTGTGCTGATTCATATTAGTGAAGGTGAATTGCCTTGTTCATATTAACTTCTGCCAGTGTGGATGATTCTACCCCTTATGTAATACTGTACGCTTATATAATGCTATTTGGCGTCGGAATTTTATTATAAAGCCTGCAGCCAGGGCCAGTGGGGCTTGAGTATCGCTTTGTGGTTTTTGCATAGCCATGCAATCACCTTACGGAACCCAAACATTCCTCCACCGTGACAGCACTTGGTTTCAAGATAGTAGTCTCTATGACGATACGGCACCACAACTGCCTTCCATCCCTCCTGGTCTTAATCCTGCACTGTCGGTCTCAGGCTCAGGCCACAACACTACCAACAAGATCGAATGCATGCCGTCACCTAACCCTGTTCCCAAATCTAGTGCGAATTTTTCTATCTCAAGATATGCTAGACCATACTCAATATCCCACATAGATTCACCCATTCCCTTTGCTCAAGTTAGCAATGTGCTTCGAAAAGAATTGACTGGGAACTCCTTCAATACGAATAGCTGCTTCCTCGAACAGCTGTTTCCACGTGAAAGACTACCTTTCCCTGTTGATGAAGATCTTTTGAGCAAGTTATCAAAACCCATCGGCACGAATCCACCAATTTGGGATGAGCTCAACAGCAGCTTCTGCCTACCGCTGATGGATTTTGGAGAGGCCACTGTTTGCGAATGGCTGAACAACATGGGTACGATAATGGGATTGGTCGTCGGTTGTCATTGCAAACGATTGTGGTCGGTTGGTGGAGTGCCTCTTGTGGACTCTTCTCTTCTGCGACATCCAGACCTTATCCTCCTTGATCGTTGTCACTATGACCAACTTTCGCGCCAGGATTGCCCCCGCACCAAATGGGCTTTCGTCAAAGCTCTTGCCGTGGTACACCGAGGGCCAAGTGCGCAACTAACAGATGTGGTCATTGCCAAGTCGTATCTGACGTTCCTATGCCAGCCTCATCGCCGTTTCACTGTTACACTTTCCTTTATCAATACCGAGGGCGGCCAATTCTCAATCACAATTACAGACCGTGCTGGTCAGATCCGTGTCAATAAGATAGATTTGATGGGACCCTCGATCGAGAACGGCCTCCTTCTCTTGTCGATTTTAGCGCTTCTGATGTTCGGAAGTCCTGAAGACGTTGGACTCGATCCTCATTTCGAAATCGACTCATCGAACGGCAAAGTTATTGCAATCGAATGCGGCAAGCGCCGTTTCGTGGTTGTGGAACGTATTCATGCTATGCAGTCTCTATTTGGACGAGGAACTCAAGTGTGGATTGTGGTTCATAATGGCATTAAGTATGTCATGAAGGACTCGTGGGTTCAGGAGGACCGTCTCCACGATGAAGTCAGACATCTACGCCAAATGAACGACCACAAGGAACTCAAAGACCGTGTTCCGACCTTGATTTGCGGTGGCGATGTTGTCATCAATGGTGTCAAGGATTCTACGCGTTACCGAAGTGTACATTGCTCCTATCGTATTCATCGTCGTATTGTTACTTCTCCTGTTGGGGAACCGATCACTTCCTTTAAATCCAAGAAGGAGTTCATCCGAGTTATGATAACCATTGTTGAAAGTAAGTTGATCAATTGCAAATCAAAACACACTTACAGTATCTCATTCATAGCCCACCGTTATCTATATGATCATGTCAAGATTTTGCACGGCGATCTCAGCATTAACAACGTTTTACTCCACAGAAGGGGCAATGATCCTATCGGACTACTGATTGATTATGATCACTCGATACATACAGACTCGGAAGATGTGAGCAACCAGGACTTGCGGCACACTGCTGGCAGTGCAGCTAATGCTTCTGATGCAAGAGGAGTTGCAGTGGCAAATGTTGAGGTACCTTTGGATCTTTCTGAAGGTACCACGCTCAGAGCTGAGAAAACGCAAAGCGAGACACCTCGAATGGTTCGTATCGCTCATCCGCTTAAGATATCAAGTAATCATACCTTATGAGCAGGGCACACCGCTCTATATGGCCATCGAGGCTCTTCTTGGGATTAATCCAACATTCACCCACAAACCCCGACACGACCTCGAATCGATACTCTACATTATACTCTATATCTGCACATTTGTCCGGGGCCCTGGCCTACCGCTGTACAAGAATGATATGTCCCCTATAAGCACCTGGTTCCCCAATAATTGCCCGATCAGAGAACTTGGCTACCGAAAAGTGGGCCACCTGCAATGTTATGATGTTGCCCTCCTCCCATATTTTGCACCATACTGGCGCGACTTTGCTCCTTTCGTTGGGGATTTGATCAAAGTTTGTTTTCCAGTTAACCCACGGCAATCCAATGGCTTGCAATACCAGCAAGTTCTTGGAATATTGGAGAAGGCTTATCACGCTGTTGAGGAGCTGCCTGGTCAAGTTCCTCAGGCCTCAAGCTTGACCTCAAAGGTTATTACAGGGCAACGAAAGCGGCCAAATCATGATGCTGGTCCCCACTCACTTTGTCGGGATTCCAAGAAGGCAAAGCGCACTTTACTTTCGCATTAGGTTGGTCCTACTACACTTACGTTCGTCCACTGATGTTTGTATCACTTTTTTAGCTGTATGACTTTATTTCCCAGTACTGTATATCGAGCTTACTTTCATTAAATATCGTATTTATGAATTGAATGATTACGGACTTAACAAAGATGGCAAGTGATTGAACATCATGATGCGATCAGCTAGGATCCGCGAATTCCAATGAGTTCCAATGAGTTCCAACGAAGTTCCAATGAGTTCCGACGAGTTCCAACGAAGTCAGATGAATTCCGATGAGTTCCAACGAAGTTCCAACGAAGTCAGATGAATTTCGATGAGTTCCAATGAGTTCCAACGAAGTTCCAATGAGTCCCAACGAAGTTCCAATGAGTTCCAACGAGTTCCAAATGAAGTCAGATGAATTTCGATGAGTTCCAATGAGTTCCAATGAGTTCCAACGAAGTTCCAATGAGTTCCAACGAAGCAGATGAATTCCAATGAGTTCCAACGATCCAATGATTCTGAAGTCTGATGAAATGCAACGAAGGCCAATGAGTTTCAACGAAGTGCAATGAAGTTCAATGATATCCAATGAACTGAATTGTTGTGACTCATATACCGCTTTATCATTTATTATGTCTCCTTGTGATCAGTGAATTTGACCTTCTAAGTATATCTGGGTGCAGCGCTTACTTGTTATTATAACGGCATCTGATCGGTGAATTACTGCGTCGGCATGTACTGGGATTGGGCCGAATATCGTACAAGGTCAATTGGATGGAATAAACTTTTCCTCATACTGCAGTGTGATGTGTTAATTGCCGTCTGCACCCTGGGTGGTCGTATGTATTACTTATTAATAACTATCAATGCGAAATTCTTGCCTGCTATCCACCCAACGGCTTCATGCATCCTCCATCAATTTCAAACTCTGTCTGGCAAGGAGATCATCAGGCTGGGATTGACGTTAATCTCCCGCTCTTTGATGACATCAGTGGAATAGAACCGGCTTGGGCATGTCGTTTGACACCGTCTCACATTGATTCTTAGCACTTACAGTTTTGTAGCCGTCGCTGGCCGCAGATAGTGGCGACCACAACCGTGTAGAATTTGGAGGTTCCGGACTTGAAATCACCGGCAATTTGGATATGCCTCACTTCCTGCCCAACACCACGCCTGGACTTGCCCGTGAGGATTCCGAGGTGGTTGAACTCCGAAGGCAGAATACGCAGTTGACTCGAGAGAACGTGATGCTTCAGACTCAGTTAGATACAGTCAAGTATGCCGAACCATCTGTTGGCATTAATCTTATATGACTTAATTTTACAGGGGCATGTTTAGTCAATTTGCTAAGGATGTCACTGGTCCACGAGAGCAACCCAAGCCACATGTGCCAGTCGAGCGGCTCCACAAGGACCAATATCTACAGGTCAAATTTTGGACTAGACCGCAGTGGCAGGACTCGACTAAGGGTTGGGAGCACGGCAAGTCCTCGGACGCTGAGAATAGAGGAGTACTGAGTTATGTCGAGGATAAGAACGGTGACACCATAAGTGCCGACCTGTCAAACAAGATCCGTAGCTGGGCGCGCTGTATTTGGCGTGATTGGACACAAAAATCTGAGCGCCCGGCTGAGTCGTCGTGGACAAAGACTTCTCTGGATTTCAGGAAGAATTATTTTGCGGAGATGGCTGAGAGGTTTGAGGAGCTGCGGCTCTGCGAGCTGGATTGGAAATCCGAACAGGTCGCCATAGAAAACTACCCTAGTTGGTATAAGGGCTTGCGTGACCCGGAGCCGGTGGAGAGTAGCAGCAAGCGAAGTTGGAAAAACTCAGCCATGGCTACGAAACCGACGAAACGACAGAGAGCTTTGGTGCGTAGGCGCCTGTTATTTTCAAGTCTTACTGCTTATGACGACTCCCTTGCCAGCTTCTTGATGCTTCCGATCCCAGTTTGCTCTCCAGCTCCGAGTTGGACTCCCAATCAGCCGTTGTGTCCACCAGGGCTGCATCTCGTGTTTACCATCCATCCTCATCTCAACCACCATTCCTTGTAGATTTGGCCGAGGGACGGAATGTTCCTGTGCAGCCTGTTTGTATTTTATCGTGCTACTGACAAATTACTGACATTTTCTAATAGCCAGACACTCTGCTCATGGCAATGTCAAAAGCAGTGGTGGATGAATCGGCATATTCTACATCCATAGGGGGACCTACACCCGCGGGGGCACGCCCAGAATATTCCAAAGAACCCTTTCATGCCTAGTGCCCATAAGCCTGTCCCCATCACTTACGACCATCTAGTGTCGATTCGTTACCTGCACATCGTAGCAATTGTCATTTTGACCAGGTATGTCAATGGTTCTTTCGTCTGGTACTCTTACATCGTCGTTTTTCTTGTCGCTCATGTCTATTTATGACTTGAATGTATTTAGTTGTGATCCCGCTTGAATGTGCCTGCGCTTTGAGTTTTAACGTGCCTTCGGGCGAGGATATTACACTTATGCACTTTCTCATTCTCGGAACGGAGGTTAAGATTCACACTCAGCAAGCCCACTCTCACAGTGTGACCGTGGCTGTATGGTCATTTTCCGAATTTCAAAGATGTAAGACTTAATTTCTAAGTTTCTTAGAGTAAATTATAATGTTATTACATACTACTTAATAGATACAAAGCAAGGAGTATACATATCCTTGTAAACCCATGACATTTCAAAAAGACACTCTTGATTGGTCTCGAGATCCGGCCTAACAATTGCGAAAGGCCAGTTGAAGGCCTTTCGCCAATGTTAGGCCGGATCTTTATGTCACCGATACATGATCGACCGACAATTTCCCCCGAAATCGAGCGCAAATGCTCGAGCACGAATGCTGATTCTAGCAATTGTGGGAGGTGCTCAAAAACCCCAAACCACTGAAAGCAAGCGTGAATGCTCAATTTCAGGGTTTGAAGGTGGTGGGTGTGGCGAGTTCTGGGGTGGGAATGGGTGTTTTCGCGCTATTGGCGATGGTGGTGTTCGTCTCTTGTAAGTATCAGTAATAATACAATATATGAAAAAAAGAAACGAACTGTTATGGGGTGGGCACGGCAGCCGGCCCACTCCCATGTCTCTCGTCGTGACCTGCTCAGGTCTTGTGGCGTCGTCACTGTCATTCTGTTGCAGGCTTATGGTACCACACAATAACTGAAAATGAGCACGAATGCTCAATTCAGTAATTGCGGCAACAGAAAACCACCGAAAACGAGTGTTCACACTCGATTTCGGGGCTGTGGAGCCAGAGAAAGCCAAAGACACCGAAATCAAGTGCGAACCCTCAATTTCAGGGTTGTTGATACCGAAAATCACTGAAAACGAGCGTGAATACTCGATTTCGGAGTTGTGAGGTTGGTGATAGGCGGTTAGATCCTGGGGGCTAGAGAAAGCCTATGCCTTCGAAATCGAGTCGGGGTGGAGGTTGGTAACAGGCACTGGGGGTCAGAGAGTCAAGCGCACACCACTAAAATCGAGCAGTATCCGCAAAAATCGTTGTGCATGATTGTCCCACCTTTTCCGTTGTCTGACCTATTGTGGCCAGCTGTAGAAGTGGTGTCGGTAGTTAGAAATAGATAGAAACATACGAGTGTACCTTTTGCCGCTTCCCCTCCTGTGGTTACCCTTCTCATTGCCTCGCGTCAAGAAAACCAGTTCGAACCCTCTCCATTGCATCGACGGAATCTGTTTCGATGTGCAAAGATTGCCCTCTTCATTACAACGCTGGTTTATCTGGTCAGAGTGGTTAGTAAAGTAAGCTATAATAACTTGGTTATAATTGGCCGGATCTTCACGCCTCCTGAGATCGAGCGCAAATGCTCAACCTCGGGGGTTGCGAGGTTGCGAGGAGGTTGGGGGAGGCCCATTTTCAGCAGTTGGAGGTGGTGGTAATGACCACCGGAAAACCTGAAAAGCGACTGTGGATGATCGATTTCGAGCTTATATGCAGTGGATGTGGGGTCCGGGTTGGGAGTTTTCGCACTATTCGTGATGGTGGAATTTCTCTGCTGTAGAATCATTGTAAGTATCGGCGATAATACAACATGAAAAAAATAACCGTTGGAGTTGGGTACAACGGCCCACTCCCATGCTGTATCTTGCATTGTGTATGGCATACTTCGTCGTCGTACGAGTAATGTGCCATCGTGTTTGTCGAAACGGATCAGTGCTGCGATCACGTGTTTATTTTCAGATCAGAACCACACAAACAATGCTCAGGCCCTCGACAACAACGACAACGATGGCAAGGTGGGTGTGCTTCGCCCATTGTCCTAACAAGGTACGTGTTCTTTTTAATACATCTTTGTGTATTACACTAAACCTTTTCTTTTACAATCTACAGACAAGAAGTGTACCCCCACTACCATCGCAAGCGAGCGCGTGGGCTCGTTTTATATAGTGGTGGGGAAAACCCTTATTCTTAACCCCCGTTTCGAGGCTAGGAAGGAGGAGAATCTTTCCTCCCCCTTTTTTACGCCGTTTTTGTGCCAAGAGGGACCTCGTTTCCCCCCTCCCAGTTCGACGCAAGGAGGAGCGAACCTCTCCTCCTCATTCACCCCTGTTTCGATGCAAGAAGGAGGAGGAGACCCTCTCTCCCCCGCGTTTATTTTGATGCCAGGAGGGACCCTCCTCTACCCCGTTTCGACTGGAGAAGGGGGAGCAAACTTCTCCTCCCCTCGTTTTGAGGAGGAACTCCTCGTTTTCCTCCGTTTCAATGCAAGAAGGAGGACGAGACCCTCTCTTCCCCCACATTTACCCCATTTCAATGCCAGGGGAGGACGATAAAATTTTCTTCCAAAGGAAGGAAACTGCCAAGGCTTACCTTGGCTGAACTGTCGTCACTGCAGTCGTCACCATTCCCACTTACTTCAACGGCAGGCCACCAAGGATGCCAGAATTATCGCTTCCGATATAGGATGCAGCTGCGGCGCGTGTCACTTCTGGAGTGAGCAAATGAACAT
>JAIUJM010000809.1:0-12233 GCA_026262225.1 Inosperma sp. D86 | reverse complement strand
AATCGGATAAGTACGGTGTACTTTACGTGAAAACTGAAAATGTACCTCTCTCTATAATCCGGTCGAGCTTCACCAAGACGCAGTTTGGTGCCTCTCCATACTGATCCACTCAGGACATTCATACCTTGAAAGTAATAACCGGGTCAGAGTTGTTAAAAAGACTAAAAAAAACCCTACATTTCCCAAGCTTCGATGGTGTTGTTTCAAGTGTGACAAAAGCAAACTTTCTAGGTTGCCCAAGTGCGTCTAGCAATCCAAATCCATCGGCTGACTTAACAGAACCAAAAGATCCCAATAGACTTGTAATGTCGTCCTTCGTTATTGCTGGGGTCAGACCCGATATCAACAGTCGTTTTGTTATGAGGGTGTCTGCCATTGAGTGTGTGTCACGCATCACAGTAAAAGTCATTGTCACGTCGAACTACTAACGCGTCAAACTCTCAACCTTCTTCAGAGTCTTCATGATGCACAGCTCTTTCTCAGTTGCTGGAATGTCATCGACGACATCTTCACATAGTCCCAATTTGAACAGCATGAATACTTGGGGTTCACCCAGTACTGGTGGACCATCCAGCTTTGGTGATTCGCTTTCACAGTCTCGGAGTCATTATCAATCGGGATACCTTATGGTACGTTTGTGTCTTGCCTAATTCAAATAATATGTCGCATTAACCTTTGTTAAATGTAGTCTTCTTCTCAAAATAATGTAATTAATGTCCTACGCCTTTGACTCGAGTAATGGACTGAAGTTGGCCTTTTCTTTCAAGAATGTGCAACCAGGAAGTCCTCGAATGGACGAAGTTCCCACTGTTCAAACAAAAGCTAAAATGAATCATATGCTTTCGAGAGGTTCTGCATCTGACTTTGGGATGGATTCAATGTTTCAGAGCACGAGGTATGTTTTAGAACTATCTCGCTCTTCTTGTATGTATCATTATCTTATACAGGCACCGTCAGACTCTCATAGACGAGGATGCGCCGCCTCTGAGTTCTGTTAATGACATTCCCAATTTTGAACCCAGTCCAAGGACAAGGACTTTCCAACCGAAGGCATGTTTAGTTTTCACCTGTTACGCCATTTGAATCTCATCCAAGTGTGGTAGAAATCAATGCTTGATTCTCCGTTCTCCACGTCTCAGCAAGCACATTACGTTATCGTTTTCGGATATCCTCCAGACAAGTACAGCGTCACGGTGGACTATATCAAGTCTCTGGGATATACCACAGAACCAGATCCTCATCTAGAAATTGCCAACTGTTTTAAAATTGGGTTTTATGACCCTGGAGAGGCACTGCGTGTTGTAAGGAAGAATGGAAATGTGCTTTGTGGTAGCTTTATGATCGGCGTCAAGTGGGCTGTACGTGTCTCTTACTCGAATTTTTCGATGATTCATGATGTCATTTCGTTCTTCTAGGATCCTACACAAGGAGAGATGCTTCTCAATCAGTCATTAGGGCGCAATACATTTGGAACTCCAATTATTAACCACCATCACCAGCATGGTGATTCGATGGCAGTTGACGACCCCTTCGTAAACGCCAATTCGCACTCATCGGCAAATACTCCATCACTTGGCACACCCATCAGACTGGCTCCTTCTACGTCTGCGTTTAAGCAAACCACAATAGGAAGTTTGCCAGTGTCTAAACGTAATACGCCCCAGATCTCTGGTTCTGCACCCAACGGGGGGCCTTCGGTACAATCGCAACCTTCTCCGACGAAGGGAGTAGTTGGACAAGCCGTTGAGTTGATATTTGGATGGTGATAGTTCCTTTGATACACATCTTATGTTTGTCTTGAATTCATGTTGATCTTAATATGAAGAACCAGACAACTGAAATGCATTAGATCTCCTAGATCTCAGCCCACGTTAACCTTCCGGAAGAAAGCGAGCTACTACTCAATTAAAGGACCAGTACGTCCTGTTAACTGTGGAACGAACATTTTGGGTATTTGCTTCTTTTGCTCGTTTCATGCGAGCGCTGTCAATTCATTTGACATCCTCACTACGCCACGGGTAATTGACAACCATGGAATTGGCACATGCAAGTCAAAGTCAAGGACTTTGGCCGTCTTTCGTCCGAAACCCTTTTTTTATTCAATTCACGTTTATCGAGCTCAGAGTGACCACGTCATCCTGAGGACATTCATGTTATACATGTTTTCATTCTCACATTTTCGCACTCGAAATTCGCTGAGGCTAGTCTTTACCCAATGTTGACCGCAAGAACAAAAAAACGGGTCCTTTTTGTTTTGCTAATTGACGTAGGAGTATTCAAGTGCTATTGTATCATATACCAAATGGATATCATGATCGTCCGCTATTATGTCCGTGACTCCGCGTGCCTCGCTCGTGTTTTTTCTATGAGAACCTGTTTAGCTGCTATGAATGAGCCGATATGAAGAAAAACGGCATGCGTTGCACTCAAAGAACCCGAAGATTGGGATCAGGTGCTCGTCAAGGCAATATTCAATCAAAGTTCTGGAACCAGTCAAAAATCGTAATTTCAACTGGAGGCGCGACGCAATCGTGGGACTCGCTGGACTTACTTCACTTGGTTGACACCACTCCATAGGTGGAACTTGGAAAGATGCCGAATGTCTTGGATTCCGAATGGGATGTCCGTCTAGCATCTAGGCCGTTGGAATCGCGCCTCCCATTTTGTGCCCCTAAAATGCTTAAAGGATGCATTTGAATTCGGATGTCCTTGCTCTGGACCTTCCGGTGACTTGACTGGTGCTCCACCTCAAAGTTTTTATCCTAGGTCTTTTCTCGGTTTCATTAGGGGCTTGCGGTGACTTATGAGTGCTGGAATAAAGTTTAAAGTTGGGATATGGTATCAATTATCATCGTGCCGGTAGTCAACCCGTTTACTAACAACGGCGCTCTGCCTATTTCAGTGGGGCTGGTATTGGTGGACTGGTTGCTGCAGGTGAGTCCGGCTGTCTATTCCACTTGTTTGTTTGGATTCCGACGACGTTGTAGTGGCATTATCTCGATATCCGGATATCGAAGTCGAGATTTTCGAAGGTGCTGAAAAGCTTGGAGAGCTTGGAGCTGGCATCGGTCTTTTCCCCCGTATGCAATTACATCTGTTAGCTTTACTGGTCATTGACCCTATCCCAAGGTCCTTGGGAAATCATTCAGAAGCTTGGTTTAGAAAAAGAACTCCTCCAATACACAGAAGCCAGACCAACCGACAATCCTGGTGAGTTTACGATTTTAAGTGATGTAGCTTTTCAGTTGGTGATGATGTACAGTATCCGCATTCAAGTATCGAAAGAGCGATCGTACAGATGGCTTGGATTTCTATACGCTCGTTACCAAAGGTCTGCTTTATCCGACTCTAGTGGTTCTGACTGTTTATGCTTCTTTTTTTGAAATTCTATCACTTTAGGCCGCTTAATGACTTTTCATCGGCCCGACTTCCAAAGGGTTCTTCTATCCAAGCTTCCCCCGTCCTATCAGGTCCACTGTTCCAAACGTCTTCGGTCATACAGTCAGCAACAACGTGGACCGGTCAGTCTTCTCTTCGAAGACGGCACGGAAGCAATGTGTGATGTCCTTTTGGGAGCTGATGGACTGAAATCCGCGGTCAGGAGGTCACTTATCAATGAAAAGTCGCAGTGGGCACAGGGAGAAGGACGATGGTCTGAAGCCGCAGATTTGATGACATTAATTGAGCCGTGTTGGAGCGGAACAAATGCGTATCGAGCATTGATTCCGGCTGATAGGCTGAGGGCTATACATCCTGAGCACCGTACACTCACTCAGCCTACTCAGGTGAGCGATATTCCTCGTGGAGATTAATGCCTCTTTGGGTATTGACGATACTTGGAACCAAGTACCTTGGAAAGAACGGAGTAGGTTACGATTCATTGGTTTGCGACTTCTCGATTTGGTGCTGATAACTCCCATAGTATGTAATTGCATATCCAATTTCAAAAGGAAAATTTGTGAACTTTGTCGCATTCAAGGCGCAGCATGACTTGGATGGCACGAAGTTCAATGGACCCTGGGTTTGTCAGACGGATCGATCAGAATGCACGGGACTGTTCAATAATTGGGAACCCGAGATTCATGACCTATTAAGCGTAAGTCCCCACATTTTTGTTAAGAAAATATGCTGATGCTGCCTATGCAGTGTGTTGAAAAGCCCTTGCGATGGGCGATTCACGTTGTGAAGACTCTCCCCTCATTTGTTTCCGGTAATGTGGCTATTCTCGGCGACGCAGTTGGTGACCCTTTATTTATACCTTCATGGTCAGTTCATTGAACCCTTCTTTAGGCACACGCGTCTCTCCCACATCAAGGTTCAGGAGCAGGACAAGCAATTGAGGTTTGTTCATCAGGAATCATTTTGATTTACGGCTTCTCAATCCCTCTAGGATGCATACCTTCTCGCACTTCTGCTAGGACATCCGTCCGCGAAGAAGGAAACTATTGCTCATGTTTTGGATGTCTATGACCGCATTCGACGGCCACTCTCCCAGAAGGTTCAAGAACGTGCGCGACTGAATGGCTTGTACTTTACGTTCAGTTGCCCAGAGATCGATTTCGATTTGGTGTCGGAACAAGACTTACTTCCGAAGCTCAATATATTGAGTCAAATATTCACGAAGAATTGGGAGTGGTCGTGGAAGACCTCTGTCGATGGATCTGTAAGGGAAGCTATGCGGCTGTTGGAGGATTCGCTATCATGACGCATTATTGTATCAGTGGGTCTCGAGTTATGGCACGTTGGACTTCACGCATAAAGGAAAAAAGGAGGTTTTTATTCACTGGACACAAGGATACCACATATATGATTTCCACAAAACAACATTGTTACTTTCGTCTAGGTATGGCATGTTCTCTTGATAGTATAATATGAACTTTATTTATGTCTAGTTAAGCATTTCTATGAGGATCAATCGATATTTAAGAAAACTCTGAAACAAAGTGCTTAAGTGTGGAACGCACCATATGGCCAGAAAGATGATGTGATGGACTTGAAAAACAATATTCTGAATCTACATCAAAAATTCGGTTTTGAGATTTACAAAAAATAAATAAATTGTCTGCTTAGAGCAGCTTGAACAGGTTTGATATGAGATCCACTCAGTCCTATGAAGGACTTACATGTGGGATGTGGTAACCAACATCCAATGATCATCGACACATGTGATCGCCGCACTGCATCAATGGCGGTTTGATATTCTCACGGTCTTCTCATGTTCTTCCAGGATCTTGTCGTTGGCCTTCATGATGTTTGGTCATGAGAGGACATCCTTGCGGTCATGAGCCTCCAGGATCACTTTGTCCCGACTAGCGCCGAAAGGTCGGCAGGAAACAATATAGGTGCCCAAGATTCATAAATAATCTTATTCCCAAACATTAACTTTTTACATTTCGATCCACATATTTTGTTTTCAAGGCATTCTTGAACTCTATGGCAAAGGGTAAGGGAGGCATGACTGGAATAAGCAAGTTCGTCGCCATGATGCAGCAGCCTTCTCCTGAAATCATCTCAGGCGACGGAACTGAAGTCGAGGAAAAGAAGGTCGCCGTACAGGTTTCAGAAGCGAACGGCGTACAAGAGAACGGCCAACTCGCTCAGAAAACGGACATAAAGCCCTCTGCAGAAGAAGATGACGCAACTAGTCTTGTTCCTCACTATACCCATGCTGAACAGCTGCCACAGTATTTGAGGAAATGTGAGTTATTCTTACGACCTTCTTATTCGTTGACTAGATTCATATCCAATCTGTTCATAGATTTTGCACAACGTTATACCTTTTTTTCCCTGTACTCGACCCCTCCGGGTTGTCTTTTGGACGAGGAAGGATGGTATAGTGTAACTCCTGAACTAATTGCGGACCAAATTGCGAAGAGATGTCAGTGTGACACCGTCTTGGATGCGTTCTGTGGAGTCGGGGGGAATTCTATTGCTTTTGCCAAAACCTGCAAACGAGGTCTGCATTTCTTATTCGACCTATTTCATGGAACGTTTGTTCTCATTCTTTTGTTAGTAATTGCCATGGATATATCTCCCGTTCGTTTGGCGTTGGCGAAACACAATGCACAAATTTATGGCGTCGCAGATCGTATCGAGTTCGTGCTCGGAGACTACATCGCTTATGCTAAAGAGTACGGTACGAAGCCCGATACTGAGAAGATTGATGTCGTCTTTTTGAGCCCGCCATGGGGTGGACCATCTTACATCGATGGCTTCTCAAAGGAACCACCGGTCGCCAAGCCGGTCGGAGTACATCCTCCTTATTCGCTCAACTCAATTCGGCCGATTGACGGGTTTGAACTCTTCCGCCTTACCAGGAAAATAACGCGCGACGTGGCTTACTTCCTTCCAAAGAACACAATCGTGGAGGAAATTGCATCATTAGTCTCTGCAAGCATTACTGATGAGACTGCAGTGGACGAAAAGATCGAAATCGAGGAGGAATGGATGGGTGATGAGCTCAAGGCGTTGACCTGTTACTTTGGGGGCTTGGCTCAGGGACCTGAAGACATGTTTGAAGGTGAAGCGTGAGTGTTATCGTTCCAATGTTTTGTTGAAAGATCAGAACAGCTTAAACCAAATGTAGGGCCTAATCTCAACCCAAAGAAGTCGGCAGAATGTGTGTATAACTCCAGGAGAGGCTTGAATTGTTGTTATATTATGTCCTGTATGTAGAAGCAGTGCCAAGTTACCAAAAATTAAAGTGTGCCCGACGCTTGCCCGACCCGAAAACGACAACAGATATGTGCCTAATTTGGACACCGGCCCGTTGCCGTCGCGACTGGACGGTACATCAGCCAACGAGCACAGATCAGTAGCATTTCCATTCGCCATTAACCCTCTTTTTGTGCACTTGGAGAATCAACAGACATCACCATAGGACCTTCGAAACAATTCCAGAAAACAAGTCTTGAGGTTAGCCTCTTGGCAGTCACCACTTCTTCGGATCCTGCTTTTCTTACCACCATAATGCCCTCTGGTAGTCGTTGGGGACCGAGGCGCTCTCTGCTGGCGCTGGCTCCTATTCTGATTAGCGCACCATGGTTGGCTTACCATCAGCATTTCAGTAAGGATTTATTTTTTCGGTATGCGTCTCTAATTACTAAAACCCCACTCTTAGAACTTCCAGAGCCGCTATCTGCATTGTAAGATTCACAATAAAATTCTTTTTTGAGTTCTTTTGACTTATTTTGTGCAAAGAACAAACCCTATGACCAAGTTACCTCAGATTTCTGAGCAGCGAATTCTAGGTGTAGCCAAATACCTCTCTGAGGGAATTGGTTATCGCACTGTTGGATCATACGAACATGCTGTTGCAGACGAATGGATGGTAGAAGCTGCTGAGCAAGTGAAACGGAATTGTGAACGGATCGTCCTTTTAACTGGGAGAAAACTAGAATGTGAGGTGTGGCGTCAAGAAGGGAGTGGTAACCATCGGTGTGATCCCTTCATATTATCTTTTTTGTCGTTTTGTTTCTTATTTTTGGTGACAGATTCGATATGATGGGAAAGCGTTTGTATAAGACATATGTTAACTTAAGCAATGTAATCGTTCGGATATCGGATGGCACACCAGAAGGCAAAGAGCATGCGCTTCTGGTCAACGCTCACCTCGATAGTACGCTTCCTAGTCCTGGTGCTGCGGATGATGGCCTTGCTGTCGGTGTTATGCTGGATTGTATGAGGGTACTTGTAGAAACGCCAGAATGGTCTCCGAAGCACTCTGTAATTTTTTGTGGGTCTTCCTTGCTCTGGATGGAAGACGACTGATCCCCAGAGAAGTGTTTAATAATGCTGAAGAATCGTTACAAGATGGATCTCACCTTTTCGCGACGCAACATCCAATAGCCTCTAGGTCCGTTATTGATAGATTTTGTCTATTTTGAGACGAGTTACAAGGCCTGATTTCTAGTGTCCGTGCCATGGTGAATCTTGAAGCTGCAGGGACTACAGGACGTGAAATCCTATTTCAAGCGACGTCAGAACAGATGATCGACGCTTATTCACGAGTACCGAGACCATACGGCACGATTTTTGCGAATGAAGTATTCAGTTCAGGAATTCTCTTGTCCGAGTAAGTAACCTCCTATCTTTGTGTTATGGTCTTTACCCACATTCGCGTTCAGCACAGATTTTCGGCAATTTGAGCTGTATTTAAATGTTACAGGTCTAGATGTAAGTATGGTAATCACATTCGCAAATCTGTCTTGTTCTCAACAACCTTTAAGATGGCAGTGGTCGGCAATAGCTATCTGTACCACATGCGGAAAGTAGGTTATGACTTTCAGTTTCGCCGTTGGCTATCATTCAAGGCTGCTCCAGGATCTCGTGGAGAATATTGAACCTGGTGTGGCTCAGGTAAGATTTATCCCTCTGTGTTCCAAGTAGAGGATTTTACTGACCAGAGTATTCCTGTTATTCAATAGCACATGGCTGAAAACGTTCTGGCACTTGTTCGCCATTTGACCTCATCCGACTCGCCTCTTCCATCTCTTACGGCTGGCTATACCACACCCACGACCGTCTTCTTTACTCATATATTCCACACATTCTTCGTGTATTCATTCACCACTGCAAAAATCATGTATACCACCCTGTTTGCGCTTTCTTTCATTCTTATCTGGATTACTTTCGATCATCCTTCGGCAAAGGCATTAGGGAGCGGTTTTTGGATAGAACAGAGAAAAGGATGTGTAGCGGTTATTGCGGGGATGGCAGGGACGTTACTTGTTCCGAACTTCGTCGCATTTCTAATGACGTCGGTGCTTGACAAGGGGATGTCCTGGTTTAAGAGTCCGCTTGCGCCAATTCCATTGTATAGCCCACCTGCACTTTTAGGTTTGTGTTTTTCATTGCCCTTAGTCATCGTTAGGTCATAACTTCTACAATTCTAGGGGCTCTAATTTCACAATATCTCGTCGGGGACGTTCAGGAAGAATCTGTATATTCTGCATTACTGCTCATCCAGTCCTTCATAGCCTTGGGAATCCAACTAATGGGTATAGGTTCTGCAGCAATGTTTTACCTTGCAGCATTACCCATCTTTATATCATTGTTAATTAACCCGCTCGTTGCCTCGAAGAATTCTTCGGGAAAGACATTGTCATTGTGGACGTACGCCATTGGCCAGACGCTACCGCTGTTGACTGGATCCATGTTGCTCATCGGTGTTGTGGAGGTCTTCGTACCATTGGTACGTTCTGCCGTTTCTCTTTATTCCCCATATTTACATTCTATCGGTAGACTGGCCGAATCGGTGCTGAAGCTCCAGCTGACAATATCATCGCTACGATCGTTGGCGCACTGGGTGCACTTTCACTCCCTCTTGTTCTCCCCTTCGCACACAGGTTTGGACGGAGGGCGTTACTGCAAGGGGTGATTTACGTTACGATAATAGTTGCCTTAATGATGGCTCTTTTCTCTATGAGAGTTCCATTTGATAAAATGCACCAGAAGAGGGTGTTTATTTTACATCAGGAAAACGTGGGTCTGCTCTTTACTCTTCCCTTTTTCTGTCAATTGACCGAATTTGGTAATATAGATCACTACGCATGAACATTATCTACATGTCGCCGCTGCGGACGGAGCACCTGGATTTGGATCATTGGTTACGGATATCATCAAGGAGTTCGGAACGATGGATGACGAACAGACCTATTCACTTGACCCTGTAGTGATGGATGATCACAACACTGACTGGGATGCAATTTATCCTTTCTCTGCAGTAAGATCTTTTTTCGTTTTCTTAAGTACCCGAGTCTGACATTACAATCCCGAAAGTTTCTTAAGTCCTACAAGTTTCCTTTACCTGTTGATCAGAATTATGTATCTCCTTGGACTAAGCAACAAGTCTTCATGGTCTCCGCTATCGACCACGGAGAAAGTTCATTTGGTCCTGAGACAAGGAACCTCACAGTACAAGTGGATCATCCTGGCTTGATCTGGACGGGTAAGTGAGCGACTAGTAATGGTTTCCCTTCTCCTGGCTAACTCCTCTTGTCGTTTGTAGTTCTTGCGTTTGATGCCCATGTCCTTCAGTGGTCTCTGGATGACAACCCACCCAATGAATACACTAGACATCACGTTAAAGAGGCCTCTTTCTATGGTCAAGACTCTTATTCGTTCGATATGGTTATAAGAGTTCTTCCTTCGACTTTCCCTAACAATGGAAACGTTCACATTGACTTCATGGGATTGCAGGAGAAAGGCATCTGGCCTGCTAAGAAGGCTCTTGGGGTCAATGGCGGAGTTGCAATGGAGTTATTTGAAAGGCTTGACAAATGGCTGGAGAGGCGAACACAGGGTACAGTAGATGCGCTTCTTATGGGAAGTGTTGCAGGGGTGATAGATATTTAATTTGATATTTGCATCAATCACAAACTAGCCCTCATCTAATCATAATTCAGCCATTCGTTTTCATTAGGTTTATCTGAGATTCTCAAGTGGTAACAATGGCCTTCGGAACAACAATTTCAAACACTACAACATGAAATACACTGTAGAGGCTACATGCCACAAGAAGTTCTACAAACCCAAGTTTGAGAGGGAGGTAGATGTACAATATGGGAGATATTACGAGAGAATGCAAGCCATAGATATTTACCAGAAGTTGATTCTTGGTTGTTTATTGATCATTGTCGCTTCTTTTTTGGAGCGGGTTCCCCTTATATGTCAAACCACATATGTTAGTGTCATGTGTGAAGTCCAGAGACACCTTTGCCCCATTGTGAAGGCCTCTCTTTACTTACCTGGTTCTATTTCATTCAAGTTAGATGCCGATCTCTTCCCCGCTGCAGTCTTCTGTTTGGCTTTCGGCTTTTTTACTGGCGCCCACTTGCCAACTGGTGCGCCTGGGTCGTCTTCGCAGTTGGGACAAAACCATTCTCCTTCTGGTACCTCGTCGAGTGGCGGGTCTAAACACTTGAGATGGTACGGAGCATCACACTTATCACACTCCAACGGAGAATCATCTTCCCCGTTGTCTTTGCTACAGACAACGCAAAGTTGTGGTGCATCAACCTCCTCCGGATGTCGAGGCATCTCAGAAAATTTGTTGTTCGGCTTCGCCAGGAAGATTGTCGTGTTTTGACCGGCCGCAATACTGTTCATCAGTCATATTTTGGAAAGTCCCGAAGGCAAAAATAAAACTCACTCAAAGATATCAATTCCAACAAGAGTTGGATTTTTAATTGGCTTTGTAGCACTTTTAGGCTCATCAGGACCAAGACCGAGCTCTCCTGGATCTTTCGTCAGCATTCAAGGAAGAAAACACCGAGAGCGTAGGACGAACCGTTAGCGGCGTTCTGACCCCAGCACACGGTCATGGGTGTGCCATCATCATCCGGTGTCAGTAGCCAGTGAGTAACGCCACCCGAACATGCCAGATTTATTTTGCAACCCCTGTTCGAATACTCAGTGTCGTCCCTGGAGGCATAAAAGAACGCACATTATGTCCTGCATGTACCTGAACGAGGAATAGGGAGAGCCGGCGGAGCCTTCAGATTTAATCAACAAGGCTGGCAGATGATGCAAGGAACCAAATACCGTCTCCGCTATTCTTCCACTAAAAAGCAAGGATGAGAATGGTAAGGAGATGACGGCGTGAAAGCATACCTTGCCCGCCATCCAGAACATGCCCTGCTTATCAATGACAATACTGCTGGTAGGACCTGCGGCGACACCACGGGCCATAGTCTGCTCGTTTGGGCCAGCGAATTGGGAAACGATTTTAGGCTTCAAAGCATCAACCTGGTTGCCCAGGCCAAGGCGACAGTACCCGTTGTAACCCCAAACATACACAACTCTTCAAAAAATTTAACTTTTGGCTGGACATGCCACGAAAAAAAAGAAAGTCATACCCTTTGCTGTCAAGGGCTAAGCTATGCTGTTGCCCCGAGGAGATCTGAACAATTTTCTTGCCGTCAAGCTCCTTGATGTAAACTAGGAGATATTTTAGAGTTACATACAAAGTTGAAGGAGCAATAAGATATACCAGGATCAACCTCAATATCATAAGATGTCTTATTCCCCGTTG
Organism: Inosperma sp. D86; assembly: GCA_026262225.1. Classification (NCBI taxonomy): domain Eukaryota; kingdom Fungi; phylum Basidiomycota; class Agaricomycetes; order Agaricales; family Inocybaceae; genus Inosperma; species Inosperma sp. D86. The sequence continues at coordinate 199 of JAIUJM010000809.1, read as the reverse complement.
TGATTCGCTCGCCAGTTGTACCGTTCCCTAGCTGCCCTTTCTCTGCATTTCCAAAAGAAAAGACTAGACAAACGTTGTATAACAATCAGCAAAGTAGCAAGAGAGTCACCACACCTTTTCCCGAATCTGTAAGGACGATTGAGAAAGAAATCCCCGCAGAAGCCTGGATGACGTGTTCTTTCTTTCCTCCATGCGTAAC
>JAIUJM010000808.1:0-12234 GCA_026262225.1 Inosperma sp. D86 | reverse complement strand
TAATAAAGTGACATAAAGTAAAGGATGTCCACGAAGAATGTTTGGTTGACCATCGATAATGAAGAAATGAAGTTGTGGGAATGATGACGATGATGAAAGTTTTTTGTTTTTTTGGAAAAAGATTAATCGATGGGTAAGTGATAGGTGCGGTGCGGATAGCAGTAAGTGGATAAGAAAAGTTGAGGGAAAAAAGGGGTTGTCAATTTCGATTCCCCAGAATCTGCTGTTCCTTATGAACAACGAGGAGGAGATGAAAGAAAATAAATAGAAAAAGCCACGACCACTAACCCTTTTTTTCAATCGCTATGGCTTTGGTGCAGACGCACCACCAAGACCCTGTCTTCGTCCCATCACGACGACATCCTCATCTCGTTCCCAAAAAGCTCTTTTCCTAGTAATATTAAATCCTGATCTAGACCACAGTGCACATGCATTTCAGTTGATGATTGTTGATATAGCACGGCATGACGTCTGATCTATTCAAATGTGAGCGCTGTGGAACCCGGTACTTGCTCCAGCTCTCTAAGTCCTCAGTGATAAGCCTTGTACCTCTTCGACGGTGAAAAATGCTACATTGCTTAGGTCTCTACTTTCTCAGCTCTCTACTTCTCCTAGTTCTCTGTGCCAATTGGACTCTATTATGTTTGATGCTTGGGAACATCATTCAGAACCTTCGTTCTTCCCTTCCTCCGAAGATCATAGAACTGGATCTTTTAACACTTGGGAGGTGAGATCCCCAGGGCCCTCCATCCATTCTTCAAGAAATATGGGCAGTTTGGACCTGTATCAGAGTCGCGTGTCACCAAGAGTTTCTGTCAATCCCATGAATCCATCAGGTGTGAAACCCGAGTGAGTCCTTTTCTTCTCTGCAAAACGGTATTGCTCATAGGCACTTCTAGTAAAGATGTTATACCGACACGGCCTCTAGAACAGCAACCACCGGCTACAAAGAAGGACGTACTTGATAAGCTGAAGAATTACTTGAAGCAGAGGCGACGTCCGCCCATCTTGAAGCTTCAGGGAATTACACCTGAGATCTACCAAGCAATTTTGGATGACGCCTCTCTTCAGCCTTTAGACTTCCCTGACTTTGAGGGGGCCAAGTAAGCATTTTTGAAGTTTTACCTCTTTTCATAGTATAATATATATATATATAATAGGATCAATTATTCACAACCGGACAGATTGTTGATCCTGGAGTACTCAGAGACTCCAGTTCACGAAATTATGTGCAATATCGTCGACTATCTCCGAAATACCAAGGAAAATTGGCCGGCAGCTAATAACCGCCCACATCCATACGCGAGGAAAACCGCGCCAAATCATGCTGGTCCCCCCTATATGTTTAAGAGGGGAACTACTACAGTTGAGCTCGCCGATGGCGGAAAGTCCTCTGATATGGGGTTGTGCGACAGGACTCCAGGTCTTCCAACAAGGCTGCTAGGCTTCCCTACGGTTGTGTTCGAGGTGGCCTACACTCAGACTTCAAAGAATGTGGCATTACAATGCGGTCGTTGGATCACTGCATCATGCGCTAAAACCAAACTCGCCCTTTCAATTGATATCATTATGGCAGCTAAGGAGAAAGCAACTGAAAGAGTTGAGGAGCTGGAGCAGGTTTGGTGCTCTAAGTGGGAGCTTGATAGAGCCATTGCTTTGACCGAGTATGATGAGAAAATCCATGGGCCACTCAACACCCTTGTCCGCAGTGACAAGCATAGGAAAGTCTCTTCTGAATATGTTGACGATAACCCCCCTGCCTCCGCCTACACTTGTGTCACTGAATTTATACCTGATTTTTTCGAACAAGTTGATGTATTAGGGGGAGAAGATTGGCTTGCAGCACAGAAGAGCCTTCCTACACATATCAAGTATTATGGTAAAATAACCGAGCGCTATCTCATATGTTTTTATTGCCTGATTGTTTGAATTTCCTTGGGCTAAATTAGTTTACTAGATCTTGGAGGACTCTCCCGATCATAAAATACAGATCCTTAATCGGCATCTCTATCACAAACCTCAGCCACGCTTGCGCGACTTACCAGTCATGACTTTATCCACACAGGATATCAGGCAGGAGGTCATTCAAGGCTTACTTGCAATGGATGAAACTCAACCACTTCCAAACAAGAAGACCTTGACCTTTGAAGATAAACTGACTACCGTTTAAATGTTTGTATTTTTGGCGTTGTATTTTTGCAGTCGTTATTCACTGTATTCTCTTGTTCTTTCTCTCGCATCCTATTCTCGCATCCTTTCTCTCCCTTCTCTCGGACATTCTCATCCATGCCCCATCTCCCTCTTATATTATGTTCAAGTTGTTTGTAGCTGGTCACACTCTCTGTACAAAATATAATTGTTCCGTTGATTATCCATACTAGCAAATGCTGGAGAATCTTCTAGGTGGTGTTGATACTGGGACTTGTGAAATAAAATTCATTAGCAGGAGTTTGAACTCCACAGTTAATGTATAGTACCAGAAAAGGTAGCTTTAAATCCGCAAATACAGATGAGGTCGAGGACTGATTCAGTTTCCTGGAAGTATTCAAACAACCTCTGTGTCGGAGCAGGTTTGACTGGGAACTACACACTCCAACCAGTGCTGAAGTTCAACGTCTCTACCTCAAGCATAAAGCTTATAGGGCCACTGGAAGGCGGCATTGCCTGCTACCACATTTTCAGAACCAATTTTTATTACATAATGACTATACTACATACATGAGGAGTAACTACGACTACATATGAGATATGGTTACAAGTTAGATGATTTGTGAATATTTTAAGGTTATGAAAGTGAAGCACCCGTATTTAGAAATTGAAAAGCAGATAGGCAATCATAATAAAAGGAGGCGAGAAGAAAAAAAGAGGAGCAATCAAAAGGAACCAAAGAACCAGACGCGACGTGCATGAGAATAGTCTTTCGTAGGATTTCAATTGTATCTTTCATACATGACGACAGTCCATGTATCTTTCGTACATGACGACAGTCCATGATCAATGGCAATGGCAATAAGATTTTTTTTGAAGCTTTTCAAAGCGAGAAAACATCACTTGAGGTAACACAGGAAACGAGTCAAAGGACTTGGCATATTTCTCTAGTGCAGAGAGCAAACTACGCCGGGGGATACACATGTCAAGAGACAGGTGGGTCCCAACAGCGGAAATAATGCTGTAGGCGATCGGTTGGAATTTCACCCGACGAGATGATAATTTCAAGGACGTGAGCAGCAAGATGAAAAACAGGATGCAATATTTGAGCACGTCGGCACCTCAGTAAGGCCCGTGTCTAATGACAGTGAGCGGCCTTTATGAGAGGACATCGCGGCTTGATAACAACTGTCATAACACTTTCCAGCAATATAGTGACAAATAATGGCATCCTGACAGCCAGATACCGATAATCCCTGCCATCGGATACCATGCAACTGTAAGATGGTATATAAGGATGAAAGGGAGGATGAAAAGACTGAAATGCAAGCTCCAGACAAGTAATTGCAACAGAAAGCATCAGCAATGATTTGTGTTGCATCACAAGGATGAGAAACATGCGACGGCAATGAAGAAAAGGAACACGTGGCATGCGACGACGAATCTGCAAAACCAAGGTGATAGAAGACGCACTGGGAATAGACACGATTGGATTTTCAAACACAATACTTGAACCACCTAAGATAACTGCTGATTGTTGTAGCCAATCAGCGCCAAGTACTAAATCCAGGGGTGATAACAAATCGTCAACAAGGCATGTCATCGTACAAGTAAAAGGTATGCGGTGAAGATTGAGCGGAAACAGAAACTGTAATTTCCACCTGGCCATCCAAAGCTTTAAGTTGCAATGAAGCGACAGCAGTAGAGGCAATTTTCGACACAGGGAGCTCACACACAAAAGCACAGCGAAGTGGGAGATTGTTTACAACGACTGACATGATGGGAATGGGAAGAGCATCCAAACTCCGCACCGTAACGCACAGAATGAATTGAAGCTCCATTCCTGAGAAAAAGTGATGGTCCGCAAGTGATCGTCATTCGTGACCATGCATATGGCAGCGGCATGGTAAGAACATGTTTATACCTTTGTCTTTCTCTCAACGCCATCGTGCACAAGAAATAAATCCAATATGATGCTGTACTTTGAAATTGGCGACGCGTCTTCCAACGATGTTTTAACTTTGTCCAGTCTTTTGCAGATGTCCCCTTTACAAACGAAGGAGTCGAAACCAAGTCATTCCTTGAGGCTTCAGATGAATGTTTGGTGTGAGTAAAATTATTTGACAACCAACAATCATTCTGATTCCCGTTGAATTTCAGAACTTTTTGATTCAACCATCTTTGGTTTCGTGCAAAGTGAAATCCGAGAAAATATCAAGGCACTGCATTTAAACGATATAGGGTGTCCGTGGCCGGTATGAATATGCTCGGGATGCTTCAACTACGTTAGAACACTTGGTGACTTCGGAGAGAGCAGGGTCTCAGCGCAACGGAACGGAGAGCCTCACGTGTTTGATTCGGTAAGACTCTATTTCTATCGTTTATGAAGTTCGGTCACATTTCAGTAGTAGTAGTCCAAATATAGACCAGGCGCTGTAGACTCGGCTGCATGTCTCTTCCAGCGACATCCTCGATTCCGTCCTGAGTTTTATACCAACATTGCAAATTATGTCCGCAGCTTGATGGTGTGTTTGAAAAGCGGTCTTTCGAAGCGCAAGGTGTCGATGGTGGCCTCCAATCTCGACACAAGCTGCCCATGTTTTCGGGGTTGATGACGATTAGACTCGTAGGATCTGCCTTTCCCTTCCCTTTTTCATGGAATCAACTGCCAGCGACATTTTGTCAAGCTTTTTTGGGTGTCCTCTATGCTCAATCCACGAAGAACGTATCTATCTGTGATATGAACTATGTCCCCTGGTCATTGTTAAAGAACTGCCGGAACAATAGGCTAACCCTGCAATCCATCGTCATCGAGACTCGATTTAACGGAGGTCCCATAGAGGATTCGTGATTTGAACATCTTTTCTTTGACTATGACAATGAAACGGACACAGACAATATCACGGCCTGGGAACAAACACACTCCCTACGTTCCCTGAAGTACAGTGCCATGGACATCTACGAATTCAATGACGCCACCCCACAGCTCCTTGTTGCTTGTTCGAGTTCATTGACAACCTTGGATCTGGACATTAAGGATGACTGTACATTTTCTTCATTGAACCCCGTTATTCAAAGTTGACAGGAGACTATCCATAGCATTTGAAACTTTGTTAATTGTAGTGTCTGGGCAAAATCGCTGGTCGTCTGAGTCAGTTGAACAGGATTAACATCATAATCATCGAGGGTAACATGAGCATAAATGTAGCGGTCAGCGATGTTGGAGAGGATTGGATGGCTTTGGGCGCATGTTTTGAGGGTGGTATCGTCCGATATAAGGAAGCTCAGAATATGACCTCGTATGTCATGTGGAAGAGACATGTCAACGCCATATAACTCTGAAACTGCATACATTTCTGTGCTGCCCACATCGATGTACTACTTACTAGGTTCTTGGAAAAGTAATGCGTCCAAGGTTATAACAGGAGATAATAAAAATTCCTGTGATGGTGAATTACAATGGTGATAGAAGAGTTCAGCACTCAGCACGTACCTGTGAACTCCGCCTGTTTATCCTGGGTTATGTTTGCTGAACGTCTGGTTCGTAGGTGAATCTGTGATTTTTTTAGTTGGACATTGGATTGACTTACCGTGAAGATTGTCGAGGTAATAGTTGGTTGCAAGAAATCAGAATCGCTTGCCACACAACACCAAACCCCTCGTCGACGAGACGGCTATATTTTCTGCTCCAGCTCACTGGGGCATTCGCAGTCGTCACTGAACTGGCGGCATGTCTACTTCTGCACCAATATCTGGTTTGACTCTGCACGATGCTCACGAAAATGATAAGAAAACACTTCTGGGAGGGTGGAGGTTAATTTAAATAAGTGTGCGCCCCAAAACTTCAAATCCTCGTTCCTAAACTCATTTACTGACAGAAAATTTTGTTTCCGGAACATGCACAGCTGTCGCTCAATGCTTATCGGAATCTTCGTAACTTGTCCCTTGATGTAAGCACTTGCAATCGACTCTCCTGTATCCATTGTCAATTTGTCGTGGCAGGACTGAGTTTCGTTTGGCCGATTCATTGATGAGCACAGCTTCTTCACGCGCAGCCCACTTCATTTCTCTGGCGGTCTCATACGCATGGACTTTTGAAGGAAGGCGAAACGGGGATTAGTACTACGAGGGAGGTTTCTTTCATTGGTATGTCCAAACTGCTTTCATAGTCAACAGCACGATTGACTCTGCATGAAGGTCTTCATGCGGGATTTAAACAACAAAAAACATACATTCCATCGTTTGTTGGGATGCAAGTGGTGTGACCCAATTCTTTTTTCAAGGACCCTAGTATCCAACTTGACTAATTTCCGCTGACAGAAATCTGTTTTCGGACCTCTCCTACCTTCCGAATGTCCTCAACTACTCTAACCTCAGGTTCTATCCCCTCATCTTCGACTCTCATCATTTGGCTGTTTCTCACAACAACAAAATCCGCGATATGAAGTCATACATAGATGCAGGTCGTTTGGGCGCGGTTTTCGAGCCGCATCTCTAATCCCAGGTTAGACAATACTTAATGCGGTGCAAGTAGAGACGGAGCGCATAAGCTAAGGAACCCTGCTCAAAGCGATTACGGGGACTAGCCTTTTAGGATAACTTGCGTGGACAAACCTTCTCTTGTTTCTTTGGATGCGCTATCGTTCGCTTCTGAGGTCGTCGGTGAGAAACTCTTATTTTTGCTTGGCTTGCTGCTTCTAACTTGTGATTGCGATCGAGGAATGGAACTTGTTTCGTTTGTTAGGATAAATATACGCAGAATCCGATAAAGGAAATGATTACCAAATACGGAAATCAGAAAATGCTCTCCCTCCTGCTCTTTTTCTCTTGTATACATATAATATTAATAATTCAATGTAGCCTTGTGCTCTTTCGTCATCTATGTCAATGTGCTTAATCACTGTCCTCGAGCTAAGCGCCTAGCAATTGGTCATGCACATATTGCGTAGTCATTCCCAAAGGAATCCAAGGAATTTTCATGCTGAAAAAAGGCTCCTAGAAGGCCCATCGTATTGGATTAGATATGGATCATTACACAATTCCTACAATGGTACTCAAAATTGAAGTAGTTTAGGCTGTTGGCATATGGGAAAACTCGTAAAGTGTTGATAGAAAAGGTGAAACCAAAGAACCTCATGTCAGCAGCTGAACAATATGTGCAAGATGCAGAGACGATAGGAATGTAGGATTGTGCGACTGGAGGTGACATTTTGTTGGACAGGATTTCACAACCGGCAGCTTCAGAGGATGGCGACAGCGATGGAAGGAGATCAGTGTCAGAGAGTTAATGGGAAGGTAAGGAAATGAGACGATTGCTTGGAGATCGTCTTCACTCTTGAAATTGAGGGTGTAGATGGGGTCTTTGTGTGATGCATAGTGCTGAAAGCAAAAATCATAACTTGAAAAGTATCAGGAAAGGGAGAAGAACGTACGGTTGAAATTACATGGCCAATCTAAAAAGTAAAATTTCAAGACTCTGACATCGTTCCTTGTGAAGTTTGGTGCTTCCTATGTCGCGTAAAAGGGGTGATCAATATCCGCCGTCTTCAACCCTGCCCCGATATCGTTGTAGCACAGCGGCGATAATGAGAGCATGATTTGAATGACAAAATAATGACTGACTAGTCAGCGTGCGCATCAAATATTGCGGGAACTCTTGGCACTAAGTATCGTTGGTTTTCGACCTGTTCGATATCGGTTGGTTGGTGAGTTAACATTTTAACCTGGATACTTGGGGGATGATAAATTAGATCTATTGTGTTTTTTGTGAAGGGGATAGATACATACGCCTTGTGAAAACTTTTTGAAAGGGTCATAAATCACTTCTTGCTCGAGGTCGCGTTCGGTTGATGGACCGCTGAGTGGGCAGAGAAGAAATTGGAAATCGTGTGGAATTCTGCCTCGAAGAAGTGCAGGTATAGAAGACTTTGACTAAGTAACTCAGTATGTAAGAGAGGTGTGGCATACCTGAAGTTTAGATTCGCTTTATTTGATTTTCTTCACCGCTGGTTCAAGGTTTTCTTGGCATCGTTCCTCCAAGCTTCGGCGGTAGAAAAGTCCTCAACAAGAAGCTAGCTTGGCCACCTTGAACCCTTTCACCAACCTGTTGGCTTGTCTTCGTCTGTATCCGATGGGTTCCTTATCTTGGGCGGAGCACCTGGACTTGTGCCAGACCTACTATTAGATTTTCTTTTTTCTTTTCAGTTGGAAGTGAATTGGGCTGCCGTCAAGATCATATCAGAGGTTGTCGTTATCGTCTTGTCGGCGATGGTCCATCATGATCAAGGTTTGCTAGCCCAAAATCGCTTGCCACACACCACCAAACAACTGGATTCGCACTTTTCGTCGACACTTCAAAGTTCAATGTTCACTTCCAACTGGGTAATAGCAGTCATCGTTGCATTTATTGGTAGGTCCACTTCTAATACTTCAGGTCTCGTTGGAAAATTTAAGTTGCTCTCTGTCCCAAGGTCGTCCATCCTGACGGATCCCGTTATTCTCAATGTATTGTCATCTTATCTCGTTCATGCTCTGGTTCTCGCCTCTCGACAAGAAAACGCCAACCCAATTTCAATACAAGATCTATATACGGCCCTCTATTCACAATCTACACATTCATTGTTGACCTGGATACCGTATTTCGCATCCTTGCCAACGAAACACCGGGATTCGCTACTCACTCGCGCTTATATATCAATTACCAAATTTTGCGCATTCTCCACCGCCGTCTCTCCCAACCCTTTATCCAAGGCGAAGTCGTCTACAATAAGCTCTACATCTGCCCCATCACCTGAAGCTGTCTACCACCTCCGGTTTTATGCCTTACGTTGCTTAGGTCACACCTCGCCAGGTATCGTAGAAAGGGACACTTTTGGGGATCAAGCCTTAAAATTTGTGTCCTCGTTTATCAGGTTGGCAACAATGTCAAGTATTTCCGAGGATCATGCGACTTCGCTTGTGCTCACCGAATTTGCCCAACTCATCAAAATTGCGGAAATGCGAGATGACAAAGGAACATTCATGGGAGTAAATGAAAATTGTGGGAAGAAATTTGTGGAGTTTTGCGCCTACTGGTCGTCGTTCTCCAAAAGGGTGAGTCGCTTTGATTACTATCCATTCATCCGTTCATTTGTTTTATTCAGGTTGGAGACATGTTGCTTCTACAGCACATCAGCAGCCTCATGAACCAATTCTCTCCTTCGATTTTATTGTCGGTCAAGCTACATAATGATTCTTTAATCAATCGAAACCAGGACAACTAGCAAGTGCTACATGCTCAGGGAACAAGACTCTGCAATTTGTTTGCGCAATTCTCTCTCTTACTGGAACAATTCACTGAGACAAATATATGCGGATCGGAAACCAGTGAATTTCATTTTATAATGCTCAAAGATATTTAGCTAACCCTTCTCTCTCCAGATAACCAACTACTATCCCTAATTGATTCGTGTACCACCAGCTTTCAATTGCCTGAAATGTGTTTTTATCTCAAGCCCATTGTATCAGAGTCACACCAAGGCGAAAATAATGAATTTGCACGTAGTTGTGCCAAAGTGAATCGAGCTGTCGAAAAAGTTCGGCAGTCAGGCATCAGGGCTTTAGAATTTTTGGTGTCTTCATCGTCCACGGCCCATGTGGGTGATGTTCTTTCGAATTTATTATCCACTTGTGTCGACTGCCTGCGACGTCTGCTGACAGAACAGGTATGTGTTTCCCTTCGTGTTTTTTTTTTCTGTTCACATAGGTTATTTCCTAGGAATTGACACCTCGAGGAACTCACGACCTCTTGACCCGCTCGCTTGACACGCTATTCGTTCTAGCTCGTGTAAAACTAAAGATCAACGACCCAACGACATTCATACCCTCCTTCGAATTTCTTTCAAAGGTCGTCGACTCCATCCGCTCTTTTGAAACCGGCCCTTCTTTTAATTCAAACGAAGAGTGACCTGGTCTCGACATTGCAAACTATACTCGATGCGTGTCAGGTGCGTCTTACAACATCGCTGGGACTCTGTACCGGGGCATGAGATATGGGAATGCTGTCCCTTTTCTCGTTGAATCGTGCACGATTGCAGAGAAGGCCCTGATCTGCGCAGGTCGACGCGACAATCAAAGGAAAAGGGAGCGGATTTGAAAGAGAAGGAGTGGAAGCAACTGGAGGAACAATTATACCGCCGTTGGGAGCTTCTGGGAGTGTGTTATTCAAAGATCGGCGACCGTAAGGTTTGTGTACTTATCCCTCATTTTCGGACCCATCGTAATGCCTTTGTTTTGTTACAGAAAGCCTTTGCAGCCTTCAAACAAGCCATATCGGCATTTCCTTACTCAACATCTGGCTTTATCGAGAGATTACATCTCCTTGCTCCCAGTGCCCTATTTGGAGAAGCTTCAACCACCGCAATCACGCAGCTTGTCTCACTGGTGGATCATACGACCTATCTTGGGGCCTGCGAACTATTCCTTTCTCCCAATCAGGTATCACTAAGCTCATGTACAATAACCACCATTAATGGCCACGATTCTGCCACCATCATCGCATTGTTGGAACGTCAGTTTTCTGGCCTTGAGGCCAGCCAATGGAAAGAAGGTGTTCGAGATGTTATGGTGCAAACATTAAAGGATGCGTTGGCACTCTGCGGTTGTTCATCACCTGTGATGATGCCTCTTCGAAAGGCTGGGATTTTAGTCCGGTGTTTGGAGTTTGCTTATCGTGACTCCTTTTCTTCTGTCTTCGAGTTGATTTCGGTGTTTGGTTTCAAGAGTATTGAGGGTGGCTGAGGAGATTGAATGTCTTTGTACGACTCAGGTCAGTGGAAGCAAATGTTATTCTTATTCATATTTGAGCCAATATCGGTTACAGGGACTCGGAAAGGACGTTTCGTTCATGGATTTCGGACTCCAATATCGCATTGCAACTCACTTATAGATTGTCCGACATGCACATCGACGGTCCGACCCAGAACAAAACATGATCATGACCCAACAATCCGAAGAAGCCTGTAAATTATTAAAACTGCTGCTGAGTCAAGCATCTGGAACCAGTCCAAAGACTCGGAAGATCATTATGAGCCCGAGGGTGGTTATCAAGAAGCATATTAGCTCTCCAAAAACGGCCAGGATTGTTTCACCCAAGACGACAAAGGTCACCAGGAGGGTGCCTCCCACCCCAAAAAAGACGACGCAAGTGAGAAAGGTCAAGGGAAAGGTGATAGAAGACTCTGTGACGCCAAAGTCAAAGAAAGAAATTGGTGAGATCAACTTTGATCCATCCACTAGTTTTATTTATTTATTTACATTCAAGGTGTGCATCCTGTCGCGACGGCCACGGTACATACTCCTCTGAGACGATCAAGGGATGGGAAGTCAATGGGTACACCCCCCATTTTATTCGACGACTTTGAAGGCCTCATGAAACTTCTACGTTCATCTCACATTGTTGCGTTATCATATTTACCTGACTCCAATACCAACAGAACACGTTGCCAGAATTCTAGGTCTTGATTCTGGCAAAGGTTCATATCTTGGATATGGCAGGGAAACTCGCTCAGCAACATTTAGGTGTCAGAAGCGATGGTGAATATTTATTGAATCAGGTTTTAGATATCCTGCTGACTTCTTTTAGAATATATTATCTCCTCCCTCGATCTTGCTCATGAATATGTCACGTTAGGAAAATTGAAGAGAGCTGCTTCGATTTTTAATCCCGCTCTTGATGTCGTTCGAAACTGTGAGGCATCGCGGGATATTGCTGTTTGCTTTCTGCTTCGGTATGTGGAATCATTGGCCATGTTTGAAGATATTCCTGCAAGGTATGCCATCAGTGCAATGAAACACGTTCATAGAACCTGATATCCCGTCGTATATCTTGAAGCTTTCGAGCTATCCAAAGGACTGGAGCTGGAAGAGAACAGCCATGTAAGCTAGATGATGTCTTCAACCCCTGGCAACTGACAGACCTATGTCATACATCCAGACTGCCAGTATGCAGTGGCTGCCAGTTGGCAGTGAGCCTCCAGGGCTTTACCATTGCCTGCCGTGATGGGTGGATGATGTAAACATTGATCAACAATGCAGCAAATGGCTGGC
>JAIUJM010000807.1:0-12235 GCA_026262225.1 Inosperma sp. D86 | reverse complement strand
AGATGGAAGGTAGACGACGTGTATCATACGAGTCGGCCACGATATGACGAGGTATGTCGTGTTTCAGTTCCTTCTAATCTACCTGAGTCCTTGTCTTATAAATACCCAAGGTTTTGGTTGGCATATCAGTTAGGCATTATTCACGGGCACAGATATGGAGTGCTTGACAACATGAGCTGTTCTGCCAGAAATTGACGCTCTTGTTCCATGCCATACTTATTGCTCCAATGCCCAGTGTCAGTTTATCGTGCTCAGACCACATTCTGGACAATCCTGTCTCAACGACTAACAAAGACTTAGGCTCCTTGAATTCTCCCCTGGTGAGATTCCCGGTGTTGTTTCGGACAAAAATTGGTTACAGTTCCCTGTTTCGGACGAAGGCGTAGTAGTAGAAATGGCTGATGTCCTCCCAACACAGAACGGATCCCTTGATTTCGCAACTTCGCTGGTAGCCAGCGCTATCAAACTGTCCATGGAGCTGGTGACTCTGATGTTGAACAACGCCTGGTCGTCTGTGGCTATGATATCGTCAAGATATTGCTGTTGCTGAGTCCCTGGGAAACCTCTTATGCCTCGTACTGCCACATGGGAGGCCACAGAGCGTTAATGACGTCTTGATGATCAAAGGACTCATCGACAACCTGTGTATCTCCAGATTTTTTATCTTGGCACGTTTTCTTGGCTTTGACTTCTCTTATTTAAGTAGCTTCTCTGGCTCAAAATCTTCTTATTTTTGTCGTTATTAAAATTTATGTTCAGCCGCACTTTCTAAAACAAAGTTCTTATGATTATCAATTCTGGTGCAAATGATAACAGGCCAACGAAAGACCTTAGCATGTTTTCCAGTTACGAAGCCAGTAAAAGGAAGGTCAGGGAGTCAGGAATTTCGTAGAGTGTAAGTGAGACCATTGCCTAGGAACAAGTACGTGGTGTATTGCAATTGGCAGGTCGGAAGACCATTCAACGGGAAAATCGAGATACCATAGTCGACAGCTGAACCGTCTTTGAAGTGACTAGTGACTAGGGGCTGTACCTGTATACAGAACAGATCTCTTCTAACGACCAATCTATGATTGTTGGCATTCAACAAACAATTGTAGTCGTGGCGATGGTCGTTCAAAACATCTGGAGGGCACTGATTAGCCATCAAAGAAGCCTAATAGCCTATGGGTCCGCGACGAACAGTTATAGATGCCACTTGTCCACTCTTGTCCATAATATTCAGATATTCTCTTGCAAGAAGACATTGAAACCCACTGACAGCAATCATTGGTAAAGGGCCATTGACAGTAATCATCGAGTCGTGTGACCAGTAAAGAATCCAAGAACAAGTTAGATACCAGGAGTAGAGTTGTACCCTTCATCAGTGTTCCGCTGACTTGAATTGGCGGGGCGCTGTTACTGTGGATGAAGACGGTGTAAGTGACGTACCTCCTGCCTCATATGTCTTGCCACTTTGCCGCCCAGCATGAATCGGGAAATGTATATGACTGATCTTAAGACGTGTCTTACGCAAAGAAATCGGCCTGAGAAAGATACGAGATGGACACCGCAACGCGCAGCTCAAGACCTCGTCGCAATCTGGAGCATAGGGTCAAAAATGTGTATAGCCCCGAAACCTTACTGACTGACTCGTCGGAAATAAGGGTGGGTGACGTGACAAGAGTGTGACAAGCATGATCTGCTTAGGTTAGAATTTGTCGAATATCCACCATCGTGCTCTGAATTATTTGCCATTTGTTCGTCGCCATAGCCAGCGATGAGCAGAGACCGAGATAGTGGACGACCATCGTCACCGTGGTCGAATTACAACCAGCAAAGCCAGAACGCGGGTGGAGGACCGATACACTTGACTGTCTCCACCGAAACGAACAACAATCAAGGTAGAACAGTGTTCTCTGCGCCGTCGACGTCTTCTCAACGACTACCAGCCCGTTCTGAACTTCCAACTCGTTCTTCAACAGTTGGTACTTCAGATCCAAGTAGAACCTCAAGCACGGTACCCATGACCTACTCCCACTCTCGCAGCGAAGACTACAATCATTCGTCTACTCTCGCCTCTTCTCCGAGGCCGTCACCCTCTTTCCATGCCTCGGCAACACAGTCAAGTCGTCCAAGTACCCCAGGCGCTTCTGCACAATCAAAGGAACCTTCTTCTTCGGGTCATTCTGATACAACTTCTCATTCTACCTCGTCGTCAAATTCGAAGCCTCCTCCGACTTCTTCCAATGTCACGGCTGCATCTCTTGCGGCAACGTAAGTGTCCTTGAATCTGCTGTCTTACCTTCGGATCTCACCTCTTCTTTAACTCCAGTTCATGTTCAGCATGTGGGAAAGCCATGCAGGGTCCTTTCGTACGCGCACTTGGTTCCGTGTATCACCTAAACTGCTTCAAATGCATGGTAAGCTCTCCTTCCAATCCTTCTTCGGTCCCTTTAACCTCATCCTTTCTTCAAGGACTGTGGTGAGGTCGTTGCCTCCAAATTCTTCCCTATCGACGGTCCAAATGGAAAACAGAACCCCCTATGCGAACGCGACTACTTCCGTCGACTCAACCTCATATGTGCAAAATGTGGCATGGCATTGCGTGGAAGTTACATCACGGCCTGCAGTGCGTGATTTTCTTCCAAAACCTTGTAACTTTTTGAATTTCATGGCTTTTTTTTCAATAGACAAGAAATACCATGTTGACCACTTCACATGTTCACTCTGTTCTACCCTCTTTGGTCCTCAAGATTCATATTACGAACACGACGGTGACGTCTACTGTCACTTCCATTATTCAACACGATTTGCAACAAAATGTGCGGGATGCAACAGTGCCATTCTGAAGCAGTTTGTAGAGATAAACCGGAACATGCGGGATGAGTGCTGGCATCCAGAATGTTATATGATCAACAAGGTATGCTTAGTTTTAGGAAAATTCAAAAAACTTGACATATTGATGGCTTTGATTTCTAAACCCAGTTTTGGAATGTCAAAGTGACATCCCGTAGACCCACAAGCTCCGCAGAAATTGAAGGAACACATACGGATGTTCCAGCTTATGTCGAAGAGGAGGAAAAGGAGACATCGACGACATTGAGGGAAAAACAAGTTCGTATGGAGCAGCAGGTTTATCGGATCTGGACGTAGGTATTTTTCCCCCTTTTTTGAACCTGTTGGCTGAGTTCCTTCGTTAGGGTGCTTTCCGCGTTTGAGGAGTCAAGTGCTGCGTGCATCTCTGACATGCTACGCCAAGTCAGTAACGGAGCATATCTCGATGCCATTCGAATGGCAGAAAAGTTCATTTTGCATGTTGAAGTGCTTTTTGGGACGATTGACGACCTGGAATTCAATTTTGCGTCCCTGAATATGAAAGGTTAGTCTAATTTTGTCAATATATTTTCGATGAAGAATATCTCGTATAATGCCGAATGAATAGGGATGTCCCATGTTAGGGAAGCACGGATGTTGTGTCGGAAGACGGTTGAGCTTTTCACGTTACTCTCGCATACGCAAGAAACAGGGGCTCGACGGATGGGTATGACTCAGGAGCTGCTAGCCCTCGTGACAGGTCTTGCCCACTACCTAAAGATTCTCATCCGAATAGCCCTAACTGGGGCACTTAAACTCGAGCGCGAACAGAGCGTGAGAGACGCCATTACTTCCTTCCTCGACAAGCTTCATCTACTGGCGGTACAAGGTGGCAATCCTTCCGCAAAACGTCTGATCAAAGGCTCGCACGGCGAACCCTTGCACATGAACCCTAACGCTAACCTCGGTACACAAGGAGTCACGTACGGATTTCGTAGTTTGGCGCCAGAAAACGTAGGGGATTCGCCATTTTCGCAGGGTGATACAGGAGGCAAAATGTCGTCCAATCCTCCGTCTGACCTTTGTGTGCGATGTGGTATCACGGTAGAGGAGGACTGTGTACGGCTCGGGACATTCCAGAGGTGGCATTCACATTGCGTTCAATGTGCCCAATGCGGGAAGGTCGCTGCCCTTCCTGTCGTAAAAGAACAACTGCAGCAGCAATCCTCGAAAAGTGGGGACGAGAAGGATGTGAACTCGGATGCCGTTTCTCATCGACCGAAAGTGTCTTCTGCTAGACGACCTCCTGCCAATGTGGGCCTATTTGTCTATGACCCCGGATCAGTGAAGGATACGGCTTCCTTCGGGGAAGTGCCGTCACTCATCTTATGCACTGATCACGCGCATCCCGGGTGTCGAAATGGATTTCAACCAGTTCAACGGCTGGAACAATATGCTTTCCTCCTTAACGTGGCTCTACGCCGCCTATATCTTCTGCTGAAGCAACAAGGTGTTGTCCATCTTTCCCCAGGTAATCGTTGTTACACTTTAACTCGGTCCCACGATCACTGACAATTTGTCTTCCCTTTTAAGTATCCACGGGAGATTCTTCTTCGGACCCGTACAGGAATGCAGACATGATGCGAATGAAGCCATCTGCCTACCTGGATCGGAAATTATCCGCGACAGCTAGATTGCCCAAACGTTCCACCATTGTCGAGAGCCCAAGGGGACGAAGTGCTCAACCATCCGACCCACAGCAACAACGGCAATACGAGACCGGCGGTCCGCTCCCATCCAACGGACAACCTCAACAAAATCAGTCGACTCAAATAGGAGGATACCCACAACAAGGCTATGCACAAAACTCACCACAACTTGGGTATCAAACCCCGAATTCGTTGGCCAGTCAACATAGTACACCTCGTGCGATTCCTGCGAGGCTTCCACAAGAGGGTCAAAATCAATCTCGACCTACGTTACAACGGAAGAACACAGAGGTGATGATCGTTGATGAAGCTATGCCGAGTTCACCGGGAATGGAGGAGGAGACTTTGGGTAGGCGACCAGATGATATGCTGACACTGGCGGACATTCCTCAATGGGTAGAGGTTGCACAAGCACGGGAGCAGCAGAGGTCATTGCCCCGAGAGAGTGCGATACCTTTCATTGCCGAGCTCAGTGCCCTTGAGTTGGCAATCGTCAAGCATTGTGCGGTAGTGATGCTCACGAGATCACCGCTGAAGGATCAATTCGATCTGGACGAGATTTTGGAGATGGTGGAGATTAAAAAGTCTGGGTTTTGGGGCAAGTTGTTTAAGGGTGATAAGAAGAATGTGAAGAAGAAGGGTTCGTTTACTTTCATGATTTTGTCGTTTCTTTGGTTGATTTGATTTGACTAGGTGTTTTTGGTGTTCCTCTTGAACTCTTGGTTGAACGGGAAGGTTCAGACTCGCTACTTGGTGCCACGGGGGCGACCTTAAGAGTACCGAGTTTCATTGACGACGTTATATCGGCGATGAGGCAGATGGGTAATTTGACATTGACGTTCTTTATGCTTCCCAGTTCTGACTTCCATAAATAACAGACATGTCGGTGGAAGGTATCTTCCGGAAGAATGGTAACATTCGACGGTTGAGGGACTTGACGGAAGCTATTGATCGCGATCCGTCTTCTGTTGATCTCACGCAAGACAATCCGGTTCAGCTTGCGGCATTGTTGAAGAAGTTCCTTCGTGATCTACCAGATCCGCTCATGACTTATAAATTGCACCGTTTGTTTGTTGCATCACAATGTATGTTGCACACTTCACTAAAATAGCTTTCATCTGACGTATTCCTCGTATTAGCTCTCCAGGCTGAAGAGGAACGGAAACGATATTTGCATTTGGTCTCTCTTCTTCTTCCAAAGAGCCACCGGGATACCATGGAGGTCCTGTTTGTGTTCCTGAAATGGGTGGCGTCCTTCGCCCACAAAGATGCCGAGACAGGAAGCAAAATGGATCTTGGAAATTTGGCAACTGTCATTTGTCCAAGTATTCTGTCTGCACGTGGCAAAGATGCTGTACGGGACGAGACGTTCAGTGGGCTTCGTGTCGTGACATCCTTACTGGAGAATCAAGATGAATTCTTCACCGTGCCTGAGGACTTCCTTCCCCTTCTTCATGACCAAGAATATTTTGCCAATTCTATGGATCTTCCAAGCAAGGAATTCATGAAAAAATGCGATACCTACATGCGATTGAAGGCTGGTAGATCAATGCCCGGAACACCATATACTGGTGGCCAACCCAATGGACAATCAAGATATCCTGCATCCCCCAATGGTGCAGCACCTCCCCCTAGTACGCCATTTACCTCTCCTGACCGGACACCGCGGATACCGCAACACGAATCGTATACGCCGAGCTCACCCAACTTGAGCATAAGTCAAAACCAAGGAATCCTGCAGGCAATGCAACGTAATCCAATGGATGATTGGAATTCAACACCCCAACCGCCACTTACACGGCCCAGTACATCGAACGGACCATCGTCACGGCCATCATCTTTTGTTGGTCCAAGATCACTCCCCGATTCAACTCTGAGTCAAAGCCTGCAGTATAATCCTATGATGAATGGCCATCCATCATCCGCAGTTCGCCAACGAGAATGATTTTTTTATTATTGATCTGCATTTCCTTGACGATTCTTCAGTTGTTATCCGTCTCACTTTTGATACCTTGCATGATCCCACCACAGGCTAACACCTGTCGTATCCTGTTTTCTTTGTTCTCATTAAATGTATTTTATCTTCGCCTTGACATCCTTCGTCCTCTTTCCCATTATATATCTATAGTATGTCATGGACGAAGAATATTTCACGGTACTTATTGATACCCGCTGCGGCATTGAAATTTGGTATCGAGCGAGTAACAGAGGCTCGTACTCGTTTCATAGGATAAAGTCGAATTTAAATGTATTATATTTTTGTTGTTACCCGACCAACCGAGCTTTGTTATCAAAACCTATGAGGCCGCCAAAAAGAGATAGCTCTACAGGATTTAACTTTCTTGTGATTTTCAATTTCAAGACAATTTCAAGAAGTGATTGGGACAGGTAACATTGACAATGTCATGTGATCCATTTGTGACAATATTCCAAAAAGGCAAGTAAAGGCCGAAAGTTATTCAAAATCATGTTCATTCACCAATTAAGGAACATCTATTCAACTTTATATAAATTATATTACTAGAAAATATGTTCAGAATAATTTATTTTCCAACTTCATGGTGTAGTAACTAGTTGTCGAAATTCAAATAAGATTTGAAGTGAATTGTCGGAAAGTTCAAAAATACCTGATCAGATTGTCACGCTTCCATGATTAGGAATTTTGCAGATTTCAGATCTTGAGAATGCTCATATCTGAATGAGTTCTTTTTGGCATATAATAATCAGAATAAATCAACTTATCTGTCTTGTAAACTTTTATACAATTTCATTTGCAGGAAGTGGAGATATTGAATGTTACACTCCCTGATCAACCTAACTGAAATCCTAATTAGGCCTGATAATGCCGATAATGCCGATAAGGCATTTGTGACCTAACACGTTATTTTGTGTTACCGTGACAAAACAAAATACTGGTTTGTGCCACTTCTACACATTACTTATGTCTATCAAGTTGTCTGCGTGTAACAGATAGCCTATTAAACTGTTATATGTATGAATTCTTCTTAAAGGTGGGCTTGAAGGGTGCTTTTTGGACTTCAGGCCCTTGCCTAATTAGGCGTGTGACTAATCAGGCTATTTTAAGTTTTCCGACAAATTCACAGATCACATGATTCACATCTTTATTACTTTGTCACACTCACACTGTGTCACACCACATGACTTTGTACCTACTGAGAGCTTAGCCTTCAGCCAATAGGAGCTTATGAACCTCGAGGCTTTGAGCAAGCCCTTGGCCCCATTTCATATTACATCGTAACTACCAAAGTCGCAGAATTCACCACGATGATTTCTAGACAAACTCAAGCCAATGGTTGTAATATTAGCACAAGCACGGTATAACAGTAGCTAACCCACTCCCCTCTTGCAGGTTTGGCCGAGAGCCTCAATCTGGCTCCTCCTAGATCTATACGGTCTAAAACATTGGACGCTCCGTCTGGTGGGAGAGGGATGATTCGTTATTAGGGATTGCCTTGCTAACAGGATGCGTCTTGTAGGTCCAATGGGTAGCACAACTGGTCCTGATGGACCAGGACTAGTTGGTGGGTGTCTTATTCGCCGTATAGATCATCTAGTGAACAACGATGCCACAGATCCGTTGAATGTTTCGAACACGCCTCATAATTACGTCCATGTCAATACCGAAGCGGGGGATCAGGAGCAGGACATAAAGCCAGGATGCTGGTCATGTACTCAGGTTCTGAGCTTTTTTGGAAAGATAGCTTGTCCCCTGATGGACTTCTTCGGAGCGGTAAATCGGGATGTAATAAATTGAGATTAATGTTATTCTTGGTTAATATATCCACTATGTTCATAGATAGCAGCTGAACACATCGTATATTAAGATAGTGAAGGAGACATACCGCAGGATTGTAATAGGTGTCTGAAGGAACCCACCCGCTTTGATCTTCTCGGTAACATGAACCAGATATGTCACCGGCATGATAGCCTTCCCAAGGCCCTACACGATATGCACGTTCCGGCGACAGTGGTTGACCAGGTGGTGGTGGTGGTAAGGTAGGTGGGTAATGGCTATGGCCGCCATCGTGCAGATTTATATAGCTGAATGCTGTACAAATCACATCTCCGAACTATCATAATGACTCGGAGCAGAGCGAGTCAATGTACTTTGACATGCCGAATTGAAGCAATGTCTTGCGGCACAGTACGAGACACAAACTGCACAGAATAGGCCTCCTGAATGTCATCTTAACTACGGCACGCTCGGTGGCCCTGTGATCGAAAATTGTATACTAGAAGCAATTTGGCATGTTTAGTGAGAATTTCATTTCTTACTTATACAGTCTGTTGCGAAAAATACTTCACCGCAATCCAGAATGTCAACTTAACTGTGGCGCGCGCCCCTGAACTGAGAGTTGGATAAAAGCAATGCAAGCAATTTCACCACCCTTTCCAAGACCCTTTCAATCACACTAGCCCCCAAGCTTAAATTTTAACCTTTGCACAATGACCTTCTGCCTAGGCCGTTTCAAATGCATATCCTCCAATACTTTAAAGTGTCTCAGAATGCTCCTCGGCCTTCTCAAGATACTCTACCTTGACCGACGCCTGCGCGCCGGCCTAGTAGCAATAATCTACTTCCTACCAGCCATTTATTTTACATACCTAAGCGAGACTCGGAACATCATTGCCAAGAATTATGATATTATTCTACCTCCGATTTTCGTTTATGTCATTATATACCTTCATCAACTCCTCTTAAAGTGAGTGCGAACACAACTAATGTGCTGAGTCACTGGTTGATCGTGATACATCTGATCGGGTTGTTGGGAGGATAGTTCGCCTACAACACGATTTCGATTTCCCTACCAATGTGAACTTTTTTTCACCGCAGTAGAAGCAGTAGGTATTGACTTCTCCTTTTGTCGTCGAATCGTCTCCTAACATACCATATATATAGCATGCATCATAATGTGGCGCATATCATCCCGTTCACCAGCTGCCAGTGAAGACCCAGCATTCCTCTCACTTGCAGCCTTCGACCTTATACTTTTCGGCGTTCTTGTCCTGATGGCTTTGCTCAAGTTTTGTGATGTGTGTAAGACGAAATCGTTTCATTGTTGTGCAAAATATGATTTTTTAACTGCACAACTTTGGAACATAAATATAAATACTGGTATGCAGGACAATCCAAAGGAGTGAGTATTGTTTTTCCAATAAATTTATCTGAAAATCCAATTTCTTTTAGTTCTATATTGTCCACTATTATGGTCGGCATGTTTGTCTACTTAACCCTCGGTTTGGCCTGGAGCATCATTATTATCGCACCACTACGAGAGTCAGCATCAGTCCCACTTAGGACTTCAAAATCTCTTGATTATGTGGGTGATGATTTAAAGACTGGGATATCAGACACTTGGAATGTAATTGTTGTACGTTGTTTAGTTAGATATTCGTTTTCCTCGTGTTTTCCTGATGTGTCATGGTTTATCTAGGGACGTACGGGAGTGGTAAGTTCTGACATGGCGGGTAATCCAGCATTGGAATCTGCTGTAGAAGTCATTTTGTTGAATGGAAGTACCAGTGACTCGAGTACGTAGACTTTCGAGATTCCCTATCCCATTCTCATTCATGCGCCAGAAATTCACTGTTCTCTGGTAACACCGAAAGCCCAAAATCTACCTCTACAGGACCTATTAACCACCATGCCAATGACACTAGATACAAGAGCATTCCAGTGTCCTTATATGTCTGATCTCCTGATAACGGTTAACTTTACCAAACTGGATATTATGATCCCTTCCAGGTCATTCATCGGGGCTGATAGTGATGGGGTTCGAAATTCCGTAATTTACGTCAGGCTTGGGAGTGTTAATGACCCCTTAAGTGACGTCTTCCGCAGAATGGAGGTCCCTATCCTGTTGATTCCAGGTTTTAATCTTGTGGGTTTTGCAAAGATGCATATTTTGCAAAAGTTTAGGCACCCAGAGTTATCAACACTTGGGTTATTTGGGGTGAGCTTATAAATATCTGGTTTTGGATTCACTTCCCGAGGAATCTCAATTTAACGTACCAATTTCTTATAGGCATACAACTCTTATTTGGTCCCAGAGATAATTAATCTATCTCCCGATCCTCAGGCCCAAGCACCAACCCTAACTCCACCAGGACCGCTTATTCCTCACGCTCTGGACATTGCCACAATACGTATCATACCTCTCACGGATGTTGCTGATTGGAAAATCATCCAAGAGTACCGTGAACGATCTGTCCTTAAAGGATTCTCCATAGTTGGTGGTCTATGGACATTCTTTGCAGGCATATTTATCCTCCTTTTCGGCAAATCCATGTCCTTTGTTGTTTTCAGCGAGTTTAATTCTTTTCTGCTTAGAATTACAATCTGACTTAATTTCTCTCCACAGAGATCAAACCACTTACAATATTTGGAATAATCGACCGATTCCGAAAAGACAGCTTAGCCGCTCAGTACCGGACAGAATATTCCACTATGGAAAAGGATATCGAGCATGGCTATAACAAATTTATGACCGACTTCTTTGTGGATCTTGATTTTATCAAGTCAAGACAACCGCAACAAGGAACTTCGACTGCACGGCCTGTAGTACAACAACCAATGGAACCTCAGGATCAGCCTCCCACTGAGCCTCAAGACCCGCCTCCCATGGAGGGTGGAACACCTGAAATGCCAGAGACTCGGGCCGTTGCAGTGGAATCTGAATCGGCGCCGTGTGTCGTTCAGAGACAAGCTACCGACATAATAACTACTGTAGCGCGTCCACCGACTATTGGAGGTTCAACTTCAATGCTCACTGGCCATAACACTTGAACGGATGAGATAATAAGTTAAACAGGGCACGTTTGAATATTATGTAAATAGTTTGGCTGTAAAGTAAATAAAAATGCGAAGAAGAAAAGGTTCCTTATATCGGTCTGCAAAAACGAATCCTAAACCAATTTCTATTGGCTGTTGCCAATAGAAAAGATAACTATATTGATTATAAGTATATACAATGGCCACACCACACTAAAGTAGAGACTAAGCCAAATCCTTCATATATTGAGATTGTAAGTAGAAACAGGAAAAGTAGTCATATTGTAACAATTGAGAACCATCATAAGAACGAGAAGTTGGGAAGGATAACATGCGTTGTTTGTAGAATGAAAAGATCTTAGTGCATTTTGTGAAGCACGTAGTCGCAATAGTAAAGAATTTGGCCTCAAATAAATAGACCATTGTAGCCCATAGGCAGTATTACGGATCTCCGGGATCATTGTCAGAACCTGAGACATGCTTCAAGAGAAGGGGTCGATAAATAAATTTACTAACCTTTCGACGGGAAATCGTCAAGAGTGCTCAAAGACATCCCGCAACCCATTCTCATGCAATTCTCAGCACTTAATCCTTCGCCCATCAACAAACCAGTCTCCTTCAACAATTCTGCCAACGAGGAATGGTGGAAACTAACCCAACACGTTATGTCCATATCAAGCGTTGTGTGCTGCTTGTCACCAAGCTTGACATGAAAGGCGGGCAGGGAGAATTTGGTCCTGCCAAACACACACACTCCTCTTGGTGGAGCGTTAATGGCTTGATACTGTCGTCGCCTACAGCCCGCTAGTGTAATCTGACAGGGACCTCAAGATGTGTTGTGAACCGTCATTCTTCCACAAACTCTCTCCAACGCAAACCGGGTGGGCAGCCTTGGCTGCCATTGACCAGGCAACCACAGTCACCAGCTGAGTAGATC